>PVJS01028177.1:0-25702 GCA_004027185.1 Glis glis
GGTAGAATGCCCCTGGATTCAATCCCTTGTGCCACATACACACACACACACACACACACACACACACACACACACACACACACACACACACACACACACACACACACACAAAGTGTAAAGAAGGTGTGAATTATTAGCAGTAAGGTGTAAAGAGACATAATATTCATTCTATGTAAACTCTAAGATAGCAATCCCTAACTAAAAGATAACCATGAGGTATATTTAAGAAGGAGATAAAAGTATAATACTAAAAACTATTCAATTAACCCCAATGAAGGCAGGGGGAAAACATTAAAAAAGAAAACTAACTAAAACAAAAAATCTAAAATAGAAGGCACAAATCAAATATGAATAGCAAGACTTAACTCCAGCTATATCAATCATTACATTAAATATAAATGTATTAAATGTCCATAATTATAAGACAAATATTGATGACATGGATGAAGAAGGAAGACCATACTGGAATCTGCCAACAGGGTCAGATTTTATAGAGAAACAATGATAAATTAAAAAGGAAAAGACAGGTAGAAGGCATGCTCTGGAATCACTAAGCCTAATAGAGCTGGTGGAGCCACATTAATATTAGATAAAGTAGGCTTCGAGGAAAAATAATAAAGTAAAATTACTTAAGGATAAAAGAAGAAATTCCTTTGGTGCATGATTTTTTTTTAATTTGGTGATGTCCAGTTTTTGTATTTTTTCTTTTGTTGTTCTTGCCTTTGGTGTCATATGTAAGACTTCATTGCCAAACCCAAGGTTTGAAGATTTACTCCTATGCTTTCCTCAAATAACCTCGTGGCTTTAGCTCATATGTTTAGTTCATTGGCCCATTTTGAGTTTGTATATGGTGTTGAGGAAGGGGTCTGATCCATTCTTTGGAACATAGACATTAAATTGCTTCAGCATCATCTGTTGAAGATACTATTTTTTCCTTCTCTTCCTTCTCAGTTGGTCTTGGTACCCTTGTCAAAAATCACAAGGGTAGACTTATTTCTGGACTCTCACTTCTGTTCCATTTGTCACTGTGTCTGTCCTAAAACTGGTATCACATCATTTTGATCCATGTAGCTTTCAAGTAAGCCCTGATGTGGGGGACTATGAGTACTCCAGTTTATTCTTTTTCAAGACTTTTTGGCTGTAGGTGGCTCCTTGTAATTTGATATGATTTTGAGGATTGCCTTTTTAATTTCTGCCAAAAAAAGAAGCTATTGGAATTTTGGTAGAGATTGCATTGAACCTATAGATGCTTGGGGTAGTATTGACATTTTAACAATGCTATGTTTTTCTATCTGTAAACATGGGTTATCTTTCAAGTTATTTAGGTCTTCTTTAATTTCTTTCAGCAAAGTGCTTTAGGTCTCAATTTTCAAGTCCTTTACATCCTTGAATAAATTCATTCCCAGATAATTTATTCTCAGTGTTATTCATTTTTAACTTTTAAGAAATGGTGTCAGAATAAGTGGGTGTCCATATGGAAAAAGATAAACCATGATTTCTACCTCACACCATGTAAAATGACTTGAAGCAAATCATAGACCTAAATATGAAAGACAAAGCTACATCATTTCTAAAAGTGAAGATAGTGTTGAGAAAACCTTTGCAACTTGGGACAGAAAATATTACTTAGGATACAAAAAAAATTGGCAAAAAAGAAAAAAACTTTGTTCTTTAAATAACACACAAAATAATGAAAGGGCAAGCATATTCTCAAAGAAAAATACTCATCATTCATGTATCTGCAAAGGCTTTGACCCAGAGTTTAGTGAGAACTCATACAAATCAAAATTAAGAAGAAAAAAACAGAACTTTAAAAAAATGACCAAAATAATAACTGATGACATTGGTAATAGAGGAACAAGAGCCTCTGGAAATCATTTCATCCATAAAGGCAACAAGAAAACTGGCAAAATGGTCAGAATCAAATTTTTCAAAATTCTGAAAATTAACAGACTTAGAGAAACCCAGAGCATGGTGCTTCAAGAAAAGCAGTATGTCTTGCTAAGAACAACACACTTTGAGACTTTTTTTAACTTGCTGAAGTCCCTTTTCTCTCCTCTCTGGCTCCACATTATGCCCACCTAGCTCCAAACCAACAGTTCACAGTCCCAGCCTCTGAAAGTGGAAGAATCTAATAAGAAATCCTTCAAAGTCCCCATGCTGAGATGTGTCATCATTGAACCTGTCCGGTGGCTCCCTGGGAGACTCTGCTCACAAGATTTATCTTTTGTTTGTTTGTTTGTTAGTTTTTCCCTAACTTCAAGGTCACTGTTATGGTTTGAAAATAAAATATTCCTTGAAGCTCATGCACTAGATGCAGCTATGCTGGAAGGTGGGTCCCTGCAGATGTGGCCTCTGAAGGCAGGGCTGGAGGGACATTCCTGGGTGTGTAGCTTTGGGAACTATATATGTCTCTCACCCCTCCCCTTGCTCTCTCTGCTATTTACATAGCATTTGCATTGTATTAGTTAATATATGTAACCTACAGATGATGTAAGTATACAGGAGGATGAGCATTGTATTATATGAAAATACTACACTATTTCAAATACCGCACGGATTTAATGATCCATGAGTTTGGTGTCTGTGGAGGAACCAGTCTCCCTCAGACACTGAAGGATGACTAAACACTGGGAAATGTGAGTTGTAAAATGTGAGTGCATAAACAAAAGTATCTTATTTATTTTTAAAGACCTTTATTCTGTTTTCTTTTATTCTCTCTTTAATCCAGAAGTGATATTCTGGTAATGATAATGCACAGGGCTTAGATGTGGTCTTTATCCCACAAATATTTTTATCTGGATTGCTTTTTACTTACCCATGTCCAAAGGCAGTATAATAAAACACCCCTTCAGTCTCTCTTTATTATCCAGAAGGTTCTCATAGGGACCAAGGAAGTGAAGCTTTCTTGGAGCTACTCATTCATAAAGGAGCAGTTGTAAGCAGGAAACTCAATTGGTTTTGACTTTTTAAAACAACGAGCATTGTGGATTTGAGACTCCAGGACGAGATTCATTCTGCTCACAGACAATTCTGTTTGCAGACTGCACTGTACTCTCGCTACAAATAACCTAGCCAGGGTATGGAAGACTCGGGACTAATTTATTCTTCTCTTGGAAAACCAACAGCCCCTGCTCACAACGTGCCCCTCGCTTCATCTTTTGTTTAAGACACAACTGATTTCAGAGTTTGAGATTATGCAGAGAAAGAAATCCACAGGTCCCACAGCTGGGCAACTTGAACTCAAAGTATCGCATCTGCCTCGCCTAGTTCTCTGAATCGACCAGAACTACAAAGAGTATACTTTCTTCCATTAAACTCCCCAGACCTTTAAAAGATTCAGCCAACTATTTAACTGCCCCGTCGTAAAACCTGACGTTAAAACCACCACCGAAAAGTTTGGGTTACACAAGTTTCCATAAAAGCATTTTTCTCACCAAACATTCATTTTATTATCCCTTTTATTGGAGGACTTGAAATAGTCCGATCTCAGTCAGGCCCTCCCTGCCATTTGGCCAGAACAGCTTGCGACCTAGGTCAAGGTCTACACTGACAACTGAGCGCACACATTTCTGAAAGGGTACCTCTCTCTCGGTTTACTTTAGGGTGATGTGTCTCTTAAAAACAAAGTCTAATATTTGATTTAAGGAGGATGGATGAGAATATATTATTGCACCAAATGTATCCAATGGATATGATGCATAAGCAAGCCATAGAGCGATAGGAGTATGCACAGGGCTCAGAACGGGGCCAGGGAGGGAGCTGTGTTGCAGGTTTAAACCCCGGGGGGAAATCCATCTGCAGCTCTATGGAAGGATGTGCATTTGCTGTAGTTGGAACCCTGGATCACGTGCAGACGTGCCAGCTACCGGCCAGCACCTGCCACACACTGTCACATGCCTTCCTTTTCTTATTGATGGCACAGGAACCTGGAGTCACCGTTTATGGGTTTCTCCCATCTAGCGACTTTGGCTGGCCCAGAGATTCTTCTTTTAGAGCTGACAAAGAGAGAACGCCTTCACCATTACACCTTTTTCAAATAATCTTATGATGACTGTTTACTATAAAATGAACAGCGAAAGTGTTTAAAAAGTGTTTGACAAAAAAGAGAAAATAAAATGCTATATGTGATTGAAGTGGGGTATGTGACATCAGATTTTTAAAATAATCAGCAATAAGGATTTGGGCTTGCAATTGATGGATATTGCAGCTGTCTCTAAACGGTCCTTTAAATATCGTTCTTTCTCTCTTTCCTTATTACTTGGGCTCCACCGATAGGTAGTTTTATTTCAGAGGTGAAAGACAGTTATATATGTTGTTTATAATGGATACATCTATATTTGTAAAGAAACAAAATCAAGAATAAGATTAAAAATTTCAAACTGAAATGAAAAAACAAGTTTTCACTACTCTCTGATATTCTCTAAAAGGTAAGAATTTTTGAAAAATAATAATTTGAGTCGACTAGTCAACGAGTAAAAGACCGGTAGGTGAAGCAGGAAGATATTTATAAAAACAAGGAAATAGTTCTCATGCCTGATATTAGCAATAAAATCAAAATAAAATTCCAAATTACCAAGTTATTATTATTATTATTATTATTATCATTATCATTATTATTATCTGGTACTAGTGATTGAACCCAGGGACATTCTACCTCCGAGCTACACCCACAGCCCTATTTTTTATTCTTTATTTTGAAACAGGGTCTCTCTAAGTTGCTGAGAGTCTTGCTAAGTTGCTGAGGCTGACCGTGAACCTGCAATCCTCCTGCCTCAGCCTCCCAAGTCCTGGGATTATAGACGTGTGCCACAGCATCAGGCTCCAAATGACTAAATTATTAACTGAAAGTTGCCCAACTCGTTTTACTTTCACAATTACAGATGCTTCAAATATTTCAAATGTAAAGGACTGAATCTATTTTTATATTGTGATGTGACCTGTGTTTACTTTCTTTCAACATATATTTGGGTGCCTGTGAAGAGTCAAGAATTCTTCTCCATCTTGCTTGTACAGAATCCAGAGTGTCTCCTTTTATTTTTAGTTTTTTTATGGTACTAAAATTGAACCCAGGAGCACTCTATCTCTGACCTACACCCCGGCCCTATTTTATTTATTTTTTTATTATTTTGAAATATGGTCTCGCTAAGTTACCATGTGTTGCTGGCCTCAAACCTGCAATCCTCCTGCCTCCGCCTCCCAAGTACTGAGATTACAGGTGTGCGCCTGTGCCCAGCGCTGAGTATCTCCTTCTTCATGAAGCTTAGAATCTGGGTGCAGAGATGGTGTTGATCCAGCAATCTTACAAACGAGCAAGAACTCACAACCTGGATGAATAATCTGGAAAGGCAGAAGCAAATGTTATGAAGAGGAGAGTGGGCCATGTCAGGGGTGGCAGAGAAGCTAGAATAGGGGGTGCATCACTTAGACATCTCCAGGAAGAAGAGCTTGCTAGGGAAGGCTCGGAGGAGGAGGACGGAGAGGTCCAAGCAGAGGGCCAGCATGTACGTGCTCTGAGTTCAGATGGAAAATGCCATGTTTAAAATTAAAAGAAGACCCCGTGGCTGGATTGCCAAGATACAGTGTAAGAAAACCTGGATTAATAAACCAAGAAAGGGAAGTCAGTGTAGCAAGGCTTTGGGGACCACATGAAATTTTTTTTTGTCTTTATCCAAAGCCTAGGAGACACTGAAATATGTTTAGAGAGGTTTCGTGGAGGAAAAAATTTCAGTTATAAAGTTAATTTTAAATTTTTTTCAAATTCAAAGCAGCATAGGACTTGACCCTCAACTATTTATTAAATCTACTCTAAGTTTTATGAATACCAGTTGGTAAGATAGCAAAGGGAAAATTATTTAAAAGAACATTGCCTAAGCTATGAGTCATTCTTCCCCCAAAAGGACGAATCATTACAAGTTATATAGTTCATAGATTTCTTATTTGGATTTGTCCCAATCTTTTTTAAAGCATATCCATTCCAGAATTTTAGTAAGAGTTGACAATTCTGTATAGAGTTTTCTAAGTTGGGGGGAATTATTAAACCTACACCTCAGGTTATCAGAATCTGGGAAAATCTACATAAATTCATTAAAAAAGACATGAAGGAAAGGAGGGAGGGAGGGAGGAAGGAAGGGAGGGAGGGAGGGAGGAGAGAGAGAAAGAAAGAACAAAGAAAGAAAGAGAAAGAGAAAGAAAGAAAGAAAGAAAGAAAGAAAGAGAAAGAGAGAGAGAGAGAAAGAAAGAGAGAGAAAGAGAAAGAAAGAAAGAAAGAAAGAAAGAAAGAAAGAAAGAAAGAAAGAAGAAAGAGGAGAGAGGGAGGAAAAATATTCTAGGCAAGTCAGACAAATCTTTATTTTTTCAATAATTCATGAAAAAGAGAATTGAGGTACAGTTTTTCCACCAAAGCTTGATAAGATCAAATTACACACACACACACACACACACACACACACACACACACACACACACACACACGGTGGGAGGAGAGAGTAGAGAAGAAAATAAAATATAGCAAATAGAAGAGTTGTGTTGACACAAGCTATTGGCATGTGCTGTCAACTTGAATCAAATAGAAAATATGTTGACTACGTTTTGAAACTACCTTTTTTGGGGGGGATGAAAGAAGACTGTGACTTCAAATATACTTGGGACCCTAACTCTGTTCAGGAAGTGGTTCCCAAAGAAGGAGGCTCATATTCTGATGCCTTGTTTAGAAGTGGCCAGTGGAAAAGGAAGAGGTAGAACTTTCCAGAAAAACAGTGACTCCAGGGAATCTAAGGGGCCTATGCCTGTAGACCAATGAGGACTCAACCCAGAACTGTGTCCGAACCCCAGGGAGAGGTCTCCTCAGCATCGCCCCGGGGGAATTTCAGATTGTCATCGACCAGCACGGATTCTTTTTCTTCGGTTCTCCCTGTTTCACGATGTTGTGCTGCATAGTATGGAGAGAGATCACAGGCCTTTTGTCTTTCGAGAGCATTTGGATCAAGAGATATCGCCTCCGGTCCTCATGGAGAGGTGGGGAAAATCACTTACAGATCTCAGACGCTAAGCTGGATGCCATGAAATGTGTCCCTAGGAGGAGGAGAAGCTGCGTGGTGTGTTTTGCTGGTGAAAGAACATTTGGTGGTAATACAAGGAGACTATAAACATTATAAGTAAACATTAAGCTCGGGATCTCTGGCTTTCCTTCCAGGTCCCTGGTAGCATGCCCTTCTCTACCTCCTTACAGTTGAGTTTGTCTATGCGACTTTCTTTAGCCAATAAAACACATATTTGTTAGTGTCTGCCAAGAAGCCAACAGAGGTTTTGAGAGGGACTGCTTTGAAGCTGTAGATTAACTTAGAGAGTATTGAGAATATTAAGTCTTCTAATCTATGAACATGGGAAGTCTATTTAGGTTTTCTAAATATTTTTCAACGACTTTTATGGTTTTCAGCACACTTCTACACTCTTTTTTGATAAATTAATTCCGACATACTTTTATTCTTTTTTTTTTTTGCGGCACTGGGGATTGAACCCAGGGGCACTCTACCTCTGAGCTACACCCCCAGCCCTATTTTTTATTCTTTATTTTGAATCAGGGTCTCAGTAAGTTGCGGAGGCCTCATGAAGTAGCTGAGGCTGGCTGTGAACCCGGATCCTCCAGTCTCAGCCTCCTAAGTACTGGGATTACAAGAGTGCGTACTACGCCCAGCTCACTTTTATTCTCTTTGATATTATTATAAGTTGAATTGTTTTCTTAATTTCATGTTTAGTTTGTTCGTTGCTACTATACAGAAATACAACTGTTATTCACATATTGATCTCGTATTCTGCAACCTTGCTTAGTTCATTTATTAGTTCTAGTAGTGTTATTTTTTTTTAAGTGGGTTCTTTTTTGGTGGAGGGGAATAATGGGGATAGAATCCAGGGGTATTCTACCTGTGAGCTGCACTCCCAGCTCTTTTTTTAAATTTTGAAACAGGGCCTCGCTAAATTGCTAAGGCTGGTCTCAAATCTGTGATCCTCCTGTCTCAGCTTCCCAAGTCCTGGGATTATAGGCATGCTCCACCACACCTGGTTGAAAGCAGATTCTTTGTTGTTCCCCACATGCAAAATCATTTCATCTGCAAATAGATAGTTTTACTTCCTCCTTTCCAAGCTGAATGCCTTGTACGTCATCTTCTGGAGTAATTACCCTGGGTAGCATATTTAATACAATGTTAGATAGAAGTAGTGAGAGTGGACATTCCTGTCCTTCCCCGACCTTAGGAGAAAGCATTCAGTCCTTCAGCATTCAGTATGATGCTGGCTGTAGGTTTTTTAATATATTCTTTCTATCAGGATGAAAGAGGTTCCCTGGTATTCCCAGTTTGTGCAGTATATTTTCACACTAGGGAGCATCATGTCTGTGTCAAACACGTTTACTGTGTTTATTGAGATGTGAAGTTTTTAATTTCATATTTCTCTTGTCACTGGAATTTTTTTTCAAACCTAGTTTGAGAGATCTGTGTAAATGACCCAATGACCTTAATCCAGAGCTACTATGCACAATACTGGTAAGGTGAGATTCGAGAGTGTGTGAAAAATATAACAACTATATTTGCATGTAGCGCAGTGTGAAAAACATCCACAAAACATCTGGAAAATCAGATAGGGTAGTGTTTTCAAAGAAGTTTAAATAATTTTTAATATTGTTTTAAAAGAATTTTGCATCACGGCTAGGAATGGTAGGAAAGCTCAACGTCACAAAAGTTAGTAATATCTTTTACTTTTATAAACAAATGAGGAAATCCTAAAGACTTATAATCATCTATTGATGATAAAAAATCAAATTTGACAAATATTTCATTTATAATAATTAAGCACATTATAGTGTCTAAAGCATTCCTGCCTGGCCTCTGCCCACAAATATTAATGGCATATCCAGGATTGGTGTGGAAAATGTTAAGCAAGTAGACATTCCTAGAAAAATTAATAGACTTATTATTCCCCCTATTATAGCTATTTCTCAATATCATGACAATTTGAACCTATGCAAATACACATGAAAACATAAACTTGAAAATATTGGAAAAGGAAACAAAATATTATTTTCAGATGCTTTCCTTGCCGACCTAGGAAATCCAAAAAACAACTGGGAAATCACTAGAGTAAGAGTTCTGTAAGTTTGCCTGTTGTAAAACAATGTCAACACATCTCCAATTCATCGACCATACGTAGAGGGAGAAAATAATAAAATAATGGGAACAATGGATTAGTGAGAGGTAACACAAAATGTATAGTAATGTTCTGGGGAAGTTGGAGGCATGAGATGAGGTACTACTTACTACCTGTCTAAAATGATCCTAAGTTAGCCAGGTGCGGTGGCGCATGCTTGTAACCCCAGTACTTGAGAGGTTGAGACCGGAGGATCCGGGTTAATGGCCAGCCTCAGCTACTTGGTGAGGCCTCTGCAACTTAGTGAGACCCTGTTTCAAAATAAACAATAAAAAATAGGGCTGGGGTGTGGCCCAGAGGTAGAATGCCTCTGGGTTCAATCCCTGGTACCGCCAAAAAAATAAATAAAATGATCCTAAGTTATATGTCACGAAATCTGAATCAGCACTAATGCTAGAGAGACCTGTCCTAGATATGCCTTGAACTCTGAGGAATTTCCCATAAAACACTGTGCAGATAAGACCAGATTTCATGAGTTCACAAAAGCTAGGTAGTAATTCTTCTTTGTGAGAAAGAGGCACAGTACCTGGGGAAATAAGTAGAGGAAATCCTGGCAGAGGGCCACAGACACCTTTTAATTTGGAGGTCCTAGTTCTGGTAGCGGGCGGGAGAGTAGGGACAACTGTCTAGAGACCCCCTCCTGCTGCAGATCAATATGCCCAGAGACATCTGCACCACAGACCCCAGAGCAGAGGTGATGGGGCCGCCATGTCAGCTGCACAACACTCGCCCAGTGGCTGAGTGCTTCCTGGAACATCTGACACTGCCTTTAAAGAGGACTTGGCCCCTCAACAGACAGAATGCGCGAGGGAAAAGACGATAACATTAGAACCAGAACGTCAACCATCATAACAATCCAAAACAATTCACAGTGACATGCTGAATATATTTGCCACACTGCCGAATGGGGAGATCGTGTTATTCATATGCAAGGGGACTTACCAGTGAATTAAAATATCACCCTGTAGAAATGAGCCAGAATATATACATGTGTACCCATTCACATACAAAGGTACCAATATGAGATACTCCCCATCGATGACCAGTCATCAGAGAGACATTATTCATTCATTCATTCATTTATTTATTTTTATTTTTTGGGCAGTACTGGGGATTGAACCCAGGGGCATTCTACCTCCGAGCTATACCCCCAGCCATATTTTTTATTCTCTATTTTGAAACAGGGTCTCACTAAGTTGCAGACGGCCTCACTAAGTAGCTGAGGCTGGCCACAAACCTAGATCCTCCGGTCTCAGCCTCCCAAGTACTGGGATTACAAGAGTGCACCACCATACCCAGCTTCATTTATTTATTTAT
Source organism: Glis glis (assembly GCA_004027185.1). Lineage (NCBI taxonomy): Eukaryota > Metazoa > Chordata > Mammalia > Rodentia > Gliridae > Glis > Glis glis. The sequence goes on from PVJS01028177.1 coordinate 10,519, forward strand.
ATAAGTATTTTTGGTACTGGGAATAGAACCTAGGGGCATTCTACCTCCAAACCACATCCCTCAGCCCTATTTTATTTTTTATTTTGAAACTAGGTCTTGCTAAGTTGCTGAGGTCCTCTCTACATTCCTGAGGCTGGCCTCAAACCTGCAATCCTCCTGTCTCAACCTCCCAAGTACTGGAATGACAGGCTCACCAAAGAGATTTAAATGTAAACATTTAGAATTGACTTAGCTAATCATTTGACACATAGTTTGAATATTATGGTACTACTGCGAAGAGTACACACATGGTTGGCAGGGTGAAAATTGGAGCAGTTTATCTGGTGGGCAGCTTGACAAATATTTCAAAAGTCTTTAACATGTCCTTCCCTCTACCTAGTAATCCCACTTCAGGAAATTTAACCATAAGAACATAAGTAGAGATTCAGTGATTGGAATGTTCACTGCAGTGTAGTATGGTTTGGGCAGTAAAAAAAAAAAATTGGAAACCACATACATTCCTGACAATATGAACTGCTGCTATAAAAATCTGTAGAGTTTCCGAATAAATACCAGGAACCATGAAAACGTGGCAGATGAAGAGTGGGTGTTCAAAGAAGAGCTCCATGATGAGTTTACAATCCGACTTCAAACATCGCTTTAGACATACACACACTCGCGCCTACACGTTAGGAAAGACCAGCCGTTTTCTTCTTTGGTGATGTATTTTTGTTTTCTTGTTTGTTTTGCAGAGCAAAAAGGAGTAAAAGTTTGTAAACAGATGAAAATGAATGAGGGAGAAGTGGAAAGAAAGCCAGTTACTTTCTTGGACTCCATCATAAGGACACTTGTTGTCGTCTGTCCTAATCAAAGAAAATGCCAGTCTCCCCACCGAGCCGAGCGAGGGGTTTGTTTGCCCTGGACTTCATTCAATGTGTCCAGAGGGCTCCCTATTCTCTGTCAGAGTGGCCCTTCAAAGGCAGGAGAGGCAGCCTATTGGCCAATGCCTGGCTTGCTCACACGCTTAGTGACTTGAATCCCCTGCTTTCGACTCTAGTGTTTGTTTGGACTGCAAACCATCCAACCCTTCACAATGCATCTAACCAAACAAGAAACAAGGAGGTGGCTGTGGAGAGGTGGAGAGACTTCTTGAGTCAAGGATTTCAGTGTGAAATCCTTCTCAGACAGCCAAGCGCGTCTGTAAAGGACAGGGGTGAGAGGCGAGAGGAGGAAGAATGGAAGGGCTTTTGGGATGGGCAGCCTGGGATCGGATGTGTAACACAGTCATCCCCTGGTTTTGCCTCCCCCCACTGCCATGGATACAAACTCTGTAGATACTCAACTCCCTTCTACAAAATGGTGTGGTATTTGCATATAATCTGCGTGCATCCTCCTGGGTATTTGAAATCATCTCTAGATTGCTTGTCATACCTAATACCATCTCTACATGCTCTGCAACGAGTTGCTATGCTGTACTGTTTAGGGAATAATGACAAGGGAAAGAGTCTGTACATGTTCACTACAGATGCAATCGCCCCACCCCGCCCAAATAATTAAAATCCACAGTTGCTTGAACTCCCGGAAGCAGAATCCATGGACCCACAGGGCCAGCTGTATACAGTCTTGCCGACTTCATGTGATGCCAGCCCTGACTCATCTTTTTGTGTGTGTGTGTGGTACTAGGGATTGAACTCAGAGGCATTCTACCTCCAGGCTACACCCCCAGCCCTATTTTTTATTCTTTATTTGGAAACAGGGTCTCACTAAGTTGTGGAGGGCCTCACTAAGTAGCTGAGGCTGGTCACGAACACGGATCCTCCGGTCTCAGCCTCCCAAGTACTGGGATTACAAGTGTGCACCACCACACCTGGCTCTGACTCATCTCTTTGAGCAGCAGAATTACAGAAGCTCTGGCGAGAAAGGACCTGGCAGGTTGGTTACAGTGCTTTCTACCAGTACAATTCTTTCTACCAGGTAGAAAGAACATGGTAGATGGCGCAAAATCCTAAAATCAATAAAAGTTCTCTGGATTTCACAACAGAAAGCATTCATTTGTGGTACCTGAAATACTCAGAATAATATGGTGAACAGAAAAATATGAAAGAGTAATTCTCCATATATTTTTTTTGTAAGAAATTGAGTCTCAACATTTTAAATGATTCTTCAAGGTCATATAGGACTTCTAAATGTCAGAACAAAGGTTGTGTGTGTGTGTGTGTGTGTGTGTGTGTGTGTATGTGTGTGTGTGTGTGTTACTTGGGATAGAACTCAGGGGCATTCTACCTCTGAACTACACTCCCAGCCCTTTTTATTTTTTATTTTGAAACAAAGTCTTGCTAAGTCCCTGAAGGCCTTGCTAAGTCACTGAGGCTGGCCTCAAACCTGCAATCCTCCTGTCTCAGCCTCCCAAACACTGGAATTACAGGTGTGTGCCACCACGCCTGGTGAACAAAGTTTTAAATCCAAGAAGAGTGTTAACTCGCTTTATTAACAATGAGAAAGAAGTATATGAAGGAGCTCCAAGTGTCAGAAGAGGAGGCTTGCCGGGCATGGTGGTGCATGTCTATAATGCCAATACTTGAGAGACTGAGACAGGAGGATCAAAGGTTCGAGGCCAGCCTCAGCAACTTAGTAAGACCCTCAGCAACTTAGCAAGACCTTGTTTCAAAAAAAAGGGAGGGCATTAGGGTGTAGCTTGGAGGTAGAATGCTCCTGGGTTCAATCTCTAGTACCACACACACAAAAGAGAGAGAGAGAGAGAGAGAGAGAGAGAGACAGAAAGAAAGAAAAACAAGAAGAGTCTTGAAGGGAAGGGGTGAAGAGGGCATAGTAGACTTTGTATTCTCAGTGGGGCAAGATAAATGTGTTTGATTCTGTTGCCTTGCGTTTTTTTCTTTTTCCACTAATAATGTATTGATCACCTATTTTGTGCCAGAAAATGGGCGGAAGCATTCAAGTGTATGCATGTGAGTCTGTCTGGAAGATGGGATGACTTTCAAAAATGATCTCAAAACATTCCACTTCCAGAATTTGGAATGATTTTTCTTTCATATTATTATTGACTAAAAAGCCTTCTTCCTTACCCGGAGGTATGTTTTAAATGCTAAAAAAAATCTTATTGCTAAATAGAAATTGAAAATCACTAGTGACTAGAAACATTCCTATTGAAAGAGATTTTCACTGTGTGTTATAAACTATAAAGAATCTTTGATGTAGGGGGGGAGCTACAGGAAAGCATCTAATATGATTTACTGCTGAATGAGGGCATAAATGGCTATGTGACAGTTTTTCTGTAAGGCCAAATATGGTTTCCACAAACAGAGATTCCTAGCAATTTCTCATAGATGTTACTAGCATACAATACGATCCTCACACAATGTGTCATTATCATTTCTTCATAGAAAAACTTAGAATAGGTGGCATTGAAAGAAATAAAAACTAAAATTATCTGTCTTCCTGTTACCCAGAAATTACAATGTTAGCATTTAATATATATCTTTCTAAACTTTATTTATGCACATACATACCAATACATGAAAATGCATGTAGTCTATAGAGGGCTTTAGATTTGACTTTGAGATTAATAGGTAGGTCAAATAAATTATATACCCTCGTTATCGAATGGCTCCAGCGTTTCTACTGTATACGTGTACCCTAATTTATCCATCATCCTGTATTTATTAGCATCGATATAATATAGTACTGGGATTTGGGGTCAAAATTGGCAAATATTTTAATGGCTTTTAAAATACATGTTGTCAATTATCCCTCAGAAAGATTATATTGCACGTTCTCAGTAGAAGTATATATGAGAGATTTTATTTACCCCAACCTCAATCTGAAATGAACTCAAATCTTTGCCAATCTAATTGGCCAAACTGATATCCTCTATAATCAAGTTTTCATTTCTCTGATCGCTGGCAAACAGCCCATTTGTATCCTTTATGTAATTACAAATTGAGTCTCTCTTACTCAAAACACTAAGGACGAGAAATGATTTGAATTTTGGATTTTGTTTCAGTTTTGGGAATATTTGTATATACATAATGAGGCATCCTGGGTAGGGGAACCCAAGCCTAAACCTAAAATTCATTTATGTTTCATATACATCCTTTATACATACAGCCCGAAGAGAGTTTTATATAGTATTTTTGTGTGTGTGGCACTGGGGATTGAACCCAGAGGCATTCTACCTTCAAGCTACACCCCCAGCCTGATTTTATCCCTTATTTGGAAACAGGGTCTCGCTAGCTTGATGAGTCTCACTACTTGCTGAGGCTGTCCTCGAACCTGCGATCCTCCTATCTCAGCCTCCCAAGTACTGGGATGACAAGCGTGCACCACCACACCCAGTGTATATAGTATTTTTAATAATTTTGTGCAGGAAACAAAGTTTCGCGGTATGGAATTTTCCACTTGAGGTGTCATGACAGCACTCATAAAGTTTCTGATTTTGGAGCATCTCGCATTTCTGATTTTTGGATTAGGGATCCCCTAACTTGTGTTACTGTGACCTCTTTTTATATTGCCGAGTGTGAGCTCTTCACATAAGCAACATTAACCCCTTGTCATGTGCAACCCATACTTTTCCATGTCTGACACTGATGTTTTAATTGTTTTTTCACCTTTTCTTGTCAGCCTGTTCTTTCCCCGTGACTCTCAGATCTTGTTTCATAGAAGTCATGACTTATTGCACTGAGGAATCGAAAAGATATCATCATCATAGGGAGGGTGCCGCTTTAAGACTCCCCAATGCTGCCTCATTTCCTTTCTGTGGTGTTACTGTCTCAGCTTCATCTTTGTACAAATTGTTGTCTCAGTTAGGATAGGTGGCTTCTGTCTGACCCTATGACGCTCCACATCTCCACTTGTCCCAGGGATGAGTCTGATTCTCAAAGCCACAGGTCAGAGAACAGGTGGTAGTTCATAGCTCCAAGACCAGTTTCCAGTTCTTTTTTTTTTTTTTTTTGCAGTACCAGGGATTGAACCCAGGGGCATTCTACCTCCACACTACACCCCCAGCCCTATTTTTTTTATACTTTATTTTGAAACCGGGTCTCACAAAGTTGCAGAGGGTCTCACTAAGTAGAGAGAGAAAGACAGGGAGAGAGAGAGAGAGAGAGAGAGAGGGAAAGAGGGAGAGAGAGCTGAGGCTGGCCGTGAACCCGGATCCTCCGGTCTCCGCCTCCCAAAGTACTGGGATTACAAGCGTGCGCCACCACGCCCGGCTTCCAGTTCTTAATCATATCTATTTTGACCTTGCATCTTCAGGAGGTCTATTAGTTGGTTTTCTGTTTCTATAATAAAATACCTGAGACGGGGTCATGTATAAAGACAAAGGGTTTATTTAGCTCACAGTTTTGAAGGATGAAAGTCCATGATTAGATGGCCCATGTGTTGTGCCTCTGGTAAGAGCCGAATGGGAAGCCGGGCGTGGTGGCTCACGCTAGTAATCCCAGTACTTGGGAGGCTGAGACAGGAGGATCCTGGTTCGCGGCCAGCCTCAGCTACTTAGTGAGGCCCTCCACAACTTAGGGAGACCCTGTTCCAAAATAAAGAATAAAAAATAGGGCTGGGGGTGGAGCCCGGAGGTAGAATGCCCCTGGGTTCAATCCCTGGTACTGCCAAAAAAAAAAATTAGAGCCAAATTGTAGATGACATCATGGCAGGTTTGCATGGTGAGGTCCGTTTTTGGACTAATTGGGTTTCCACGAGAACTACACTAATCTCTCTTAAATGTTGCATCCCTCTTAACCTAATGACCTCCAAATAGACCCCTCCTCTTAAAGGCTCCACCACCTCCTAGTATCACCAGACAGGGGACAAACTTCTAACATGTGAAAACTTGAAGGGCACACTCAAACTGAGCTAGGAGCCTCTGTGAGTTGGGCCGGGACAGAGGTCTCAGTCCCAGACTTGTGGTTTACCTTGGTTCTTGTCTTCGAGAGTGAAAGAGCTTGGCTTAGGAGTCACAAACATCAGAGCGCAGCATTTCACAGAAGGAGACCGGGAAGCCGGGCGCAGTGGTGCGTGCCTGTAATTCCAGTACTCGGGAGGCTGAGACAGGACGACCGCAGGTTTGAAACCAGCTTCAGCAACTTAGCGAGGCTCTCAATAACCTAGGGAGGCCCTGTTTCAAATTTAAAAATTTAAGCCAATTTAAGCCGGGCGTGGTGGCGCACACTTGTAATCCCAGTACTTTGGGAGCCTCAGCTCTCTCTCTCTCTCTCTCTCTCTCTCTTTCCCTGTCTCTCTCTCTCTCTCTCTCTCTCTCTACCTAGTGAGGCCCTCCGCAACTTCGTGAGACCCAGTTTCAAAATAAAGTATAAAAAATAGTGCCGGGGGTGTAGCGTGGAGGTAGAACGCCCCTGGGTTCAATCCCTGGTACTGCAAAAAAAAAATTTAAAAATTTAAAAATGCTGGGGGTGTGGCTTGGAAGTAGAATGCCCCTATATTCATCCCCAGTATAAATAAGTAAATAAATAAATAAATAAATGAGAGAGACCGGGAAAGGTAGAAAACCTTCTGTGCAGGGGAGGGTTCCTGAAAAGAGTTACCGTGACCCTGTGCTCAGAGCGGGCCTTGGCTGCTGTCACCAAGGAGCTGTTGCTGCTACTGCTCTCTGGAGGTTAGCTTATATAGCTTGGCAATTCATCTGATTGATCCACTTCCCATCCCTCATCTGCATCCGTACTGTGATTGGTCCCCATCTCTGGAGGTTGCAGTTCTTGCCCCAGCTCACCAGAGACCCTCCTGCACCCAGCCCAAACTGGCCCCTCTTAGCCATCACCATCCCCCAGTTAAAACCATATCTAAGTGAGCCGGGCGTGGTGGCACATGCTTGTAATCCCAGTACTTTGGGAGGCGGAGACCGGAGGATCCGGGTTCGCAGCCAGCCTCAGCTCTCTCTCTCTCTCTCTCTACCTAGTGAGGCCCTCTGCAACTTCGTGAGACCCGGTTTCAAAATAAAGTATAAAAACTAGGGCCGGGGGTATATCTTGGAGGTAGAACGCCCCTGCGTTCAATCCCCGGTACCGCAAAAAAAAAAAAAAAAAAAAAAAAAACATATCTAAGTGATAACAAGAAGATACACCATTCTCTTTCCTCATGACCTGGCCACCACTTCCTGTGCCTTGCCCTCGTTGACATAAGGGTATTCTCCTCCCAGAAGGCATTGGGAAATGCCCCTTTTGCTGCCCCCTCTTTTCTTCCTAACTACTTCCTGAGAGTTTCAATCTTTGAATGTAGCTATGTGGGAGACTAGAGGGTGGAAGTGTCAGGTCAACGGGAAAGAGAAAGAGAGGCAGAAAGCACTCCATTTTGATAGCCCAGGGAAGAAGCGCGAGGATGCCAGGGGACTAGCTGCCCCATGTTCTGGCTGGTATCCACTCACCATCTGGCCCCTGATGCAAAGCACCTTCTACTGTCTTCCACCATGAGCCCGAGTAGGGATTCTCTTCACCTACATCGACCTGCCTGTAGTTCATACCAGGTCTTCACAGCGTCAGGCAGCCGCAGTAGAGAGTTGAATGACACTCACAGGTATTTTTTTTTTTTTTTGCGGTACCGGGGATTGAACGCAGGGGCGTTCTACCTCTGCACCACACCCCTGGCCCTATGTTTTATACTTTATTTTGAGACCGGGTCTCACAAAGTTGCGGAGGGTCTCAGTAAGGAGAAAGAGAGAGAGAGACAGGGAGAGAGAGAGCGAGAGCGAGAGCGAGAGCGAGAGAGAGAGAGAACTGAGGCTGGCCGCGAACCCGGATCCTCTGGTCTCTGCCTCCCAAAGTACTGGGATTACAAGCGTGCGTCACCACGCCCGGCTACAAGTATTTTTTTGAGAAAAAATAAATAGCTGACAGGCGGCAACTGCTAACCCTGATCTTAGGTCCATAAAGGGACCCTGGACTTCTTTCCCCACTCCTTTTGTAAGGATTTGCTTTTGTAGAATATTGTCACCATACAAAGTAGGTATTGTAGCATGTCCCTTGTGGGACACATAGAATGAAGATAAGGCAGAAGAAAGAAGGGGTGCGTGTGTCACACCCTTTAAAAGGGTCTGCATGTAAGAGAGACTGTAGAACATATTGCCAAAAATAATTGCTTAACACTGTGGTTGGGGTGGGAGAGTGATTCCATGAAACAAAGAACATGCCCGGGGAGGTAAACCACAGGTTTAAACCTTTTATTTTATTTTACTGTATTTCATTTTATATGTTTTTTTCTTTTGCAGTAATGGGGATTGAACCCAGGGACATTCTATCTCAGAGCTACACCCCCAGCCCTATTTTTTATTCTTTATTTTTGAAAGAGGGTCTCACTAAGTTGCAGAGGGCCTCACTAAGTAGCTGAGGCTGGTTGCGAACCTGTGATCCTCCGGTCTCAGCCTCCCAAGTACTGGGATTACAAGTGTGCGCCACCACACCCAGGTATTTTTGTACTGGGGATGGAACCCAGAGACATTCTACCTCCATGCTATACCCCCAGCCCTTTTTAATTTTGTTTTGTTTTGTTTTGTTTTGAAACAGGGTCTTGCTAGGTTGCTGAGAGTCTCACTAAATTGCTAAGGTTGACCTCGAACCTTCGATTCTCCTGTCTCAGCCTTCCAAGTATCGAGGTTGCAGGTGCATACCATTACACCTGGCTCCGAACACCTGAGCATCTACCTCTTGTGTATTTGTTCTTTGTTGCTTCCTAACAAATGACCCCAGAACTTAGTGGCTTAATACAACAATAAATAATGATTCTCACACACAATTTTTGTGGATCGCGAGTTCAGGAGCAGCTGGGCTGGGTAGCTCTGCCTCAGGGTCTCTTTGGAGTGCAGTTTGATATCAGCTGGGGCTGTCATCATCTGATGGGTCAACCAGGGCTGGAAGATCCTTTTCAAAGGAACTGAACTCACACAGCTAGAAAATTGGGAAGGGATCCAGATGGGAGTTCCCAAACCCCTTTACATTTGGACCCCCCCCCCATGGGGCTGCGTGAGTGTCTGTGATCCCAGCCAATAAGGCGACCTTGCCACATTAACCTTCATCACCTCTTCAGCTCTCTCTCGGCCACTCAAGGCAGGAGAAGATCACACAAGAAAATGAATACCAGGGAGTGAAGGTCATCGGGGGCCATCTGGGAGGTCGGGTACCCAAAGATGTCGAACCTCTGTATTATTTCTCTTCATGCTTACCTACTTTGTAATAGCGTATGGGAAAAAGAAGCACAGAAACTGGTAAGGGACAGTCCTGCGACTTAAACTTGGGACCCTTGGTACCAAAGCCCATGCACAGTGAGCTTCAGGGCAGGTGTCTGCCCCATATTCCCATCTATTCCGACTTTGGAGGGAGGGGCATGAGTCCCAATGAATCTTGGCGGTCCAGGATTAGTAAATCTAAGTAGAAATCTACTGCCCAGGCTAGCTGACTTCTGTTTGTGGCTAGAGCTCATCTGAAATATAGAAAGGGAGTAAATGGGACCTTCTGAGCAGATGGCTTTGGGGCAGACTGCATGTGGGATGGAGTAGAATAGAAAAGAGTAAATATATTTGTACAAAAACAAGAGCAGTCCAATTTCGCCACTGGTCCCTTTAAGGGGCCATAGGATCTGTGGTTGTGGAAGTACAGGTTGAGTATCCCTTATCTGCAATGTTTACAATAAAAAATGTTTCAGATTTGGGATTTTTTTTTCTTTGCAGTACTGGGGATTGAACCCAGGGGCATTCTACCTCCGAGCTACAACCCCGGCCCTATTTTTTAGCCTTTATTTTGAAACCGGGTCTTATGAAGTTGCGGAGGGCCTCACTAAGTAGCTGAGGCTGGCTGAGAACCTGGATCCTCCGGTCTCCGCCTCCCAAGTACTGGGATTACAAGAGTGCGCCACCATGCCCGGCTGGGATTTTTTAAAGAGTTTTTACATGTATGAATAACTTGGGGATGTAACCCAAGCATAAACATGAAATTCATGTATGTTTTGTTTTATATACACCTTACACACACACACCCTGCAGATAACTTTATACAGTATTTTTAGGTTGCCTGTGTTTTTACTGAGACCCAGCATACGAAGTCGGGTGTGGAATTTTCCACTTCCGGCCTCATGTCGACACTGGAAAAGTTTCAGATTTCGGAGCATTTCAGATTTCAATTTTCAGGTTAGGGATGCTCCATCGGTATAGGGAGGTGTATGGCCATAACTAGAAAGATCATTTCAATCAAATTGCATGTAAGATTGCAGCTGGGCCAAGCTAGGGAGAGCGCTCTATCTAGGTATGCTAGTTTACCTGGGGAACAATTAAGGAACGATTTCAGTGCTGTTTAGGGTACGACACAGAACACCTGTGCCTCCAGGGACCCTCTGACCCAAAGCCATTGCATGAAGCTCACCCATCACCTCTCTTTCACGTCAGCGTGCTTCTGACGTTTAACTGGTTCTGGAAAAAGCTCAACACTTCTCCTCTGAAGTTGCTCATTTGGAGAACTAGGCGAATTTTAAGTATGATTTTCTCAATGACGATCTGGTTGGGAAAACAGCACACACTCCTGAAAGGTTTCCCACGGAATGTCCCTCCTGGAATCAGCTTCACCGGTGGGGACGCTGACATTTTAGAGAGAATGACATTTACAGTTCAGACTCTATTACCTGCTCTCAGCTTTAGAGAAAATATTCTTCAAGTGGGAACAGATTGCAAGGGCAAACAGGCAAAGCTGCTTGCTACTCTTGGGTTCTTCTTCCCTATTAACCAAGGCCAAAAGGCAGGCCTGGAAATCCCTTTTCAAGAGCTGCCAATGACACAAGTTCATTTGAATGTTCTACAAGTCCTCACGGGCACACGCTTGATTTCATGTTTTTCCCCCCTTCGTCTGAATTTCTGATGTAAAAGAATTCATGCAACTTTTAACTCGGCCAAACGTCTGAAAACCAGGCCGCTGGATTCTGAAGTATACCATCAGTGGAATGTGGTCTCTTCATCTTTGTTCTCTAAATCTACTTTTTATTTGCCTGCATAAAGGCAAGACAGTCTCTTTAATGTTGTGTGGATAAAAGCCACAAGAAAGAGATAAAGCGGGGAACAAGTCCTGGGCCCTTAGGGGTAGACAGAGTGAGGCGTTTTGGATGGCTCTTTTCAGCAAAGAAAGGCCCTGTGCTAGTTTGGACAATTACAGGCAAGACAACTGTGGTTTAATTTGCATTAATTGAGGGCGATCGCATTGTGTAGAAGGAGATTTGGGCAATGACAGATGAAGAGTGATGTACATCTCTAACCCGCAGTCAAACCGATGATTATTATTACCTAGATGGGAAAACAAATCGTTGAAATGTTGTTTTCAAACTCTTTCTCTTCAGCCCTGAAAACTCCCCAGAGTCATCACACATGGCTTGAAGCAGGGTCTCTGCCTATCTTCCTGCAGTCTCCAAATTCTTCATCAAAGTCCAAGAATGGCCGGGCGTGGTGGCGCACGCTTGTCATCCCAGTACTTGGGAGGCTGAGACCGGAGGATCCAGGTTCGAGGCCAGCCTCAGCTACTTAGTGAGGCCCTCCACAACTTAGTGAGACCCTGTTTCAATAAAGAATAAAAAATAGGGCTGGGGGTGTAGCTCGGAGGTAAAATGTCCCTGGGTTCAATCCCCAGTACCACAAAAATAAATAAATAAATAAATAAATAAATAAAGCTCAAGAATGTGCAGGGACGGCACACACCTGGCATCCCAGTACTTGGGAGGCTGAGACAGGAAGATTGTAGGTTGGAGGCCAGCCCCAGAAACTTAGTGAGATCCTCGGCAACTTAGCGAGACCCTGTTTCAAAATAAATAATAATAATAATGATAAAAAGGGCCGGGGGTGTGGCTTGGAGGCAGAATGCCCCCAGTACAAAAAACAACAACAACAAAAAAGCCCAGAACGCGGTACCTTAGTGCAGGCCCTATGGTTTCTGCCTATACACATCTTCAGCTACTGCCCTGGTGTTGATTTCAAATGATAGCCTCCTCCATCCATCCTGTCTTTCTTGATTATGTTTCATTAGCCTTACTTACTGCTTTTAAGAAAAGCAGAAGAATTAATTCATCCCTTTTCTTGTTAAGCTTAGAAATGGGGCTTTTTTATTTTTTTTCATGTTACATTCACAGTAACCACCAATGAGACTGGTTTTTTTTTTTTTTTCAGCACTGGGGATTGAACCCAGGGACATTCTACCTCCAAGCTCCACCTCCAGCCCTATTTTTTATGCTTTATTTTGAAACAGGGTCTCACTAAGTTACGGAGGACCTCACTAAGTAGCTGAGGCTGGCTGCGAACCGAATCCTCAGTTCTCAGCCTCCCAAGTACTGGGATTACAAGCGTGCTCCAGCACGCCCGGCTTAATGAAACTTTTAATAAGGTGGACAAAGCCCTCCCTTTGCTGCCTCTAACTTCCAAGGTTGACTTCAGTGACATGAGATCATTTTCCATGGAGAGAAATCAATAGCGCTTTACTTTCTTTTTTAGATTTGGTATGAAGCTTTTAACAGCTACCCATTGCATTGACGGGCACATAGAGACTTGTGAGATGTACAAAGTAGGGCAACCCGAGGGGGAAGTTCCTGGTAATGAAATCCAGGAGAGTTTTCTAACACCCTCTTAATGAGCTGCAAGCCTAAGGCTAATGGAAAACCAATACCCTGTACCTTTCCCCTTCGTTTGAATCAAGGAGAAGCTATTTTGACATTCGTCTCGCCCCAGAGAGGTCTCCTGCTCCTGAGCTGAGCTCTAAAGTATTATTGGACCCGCTCCATTGAGTCTGAAGGTTTGGGCACCATTTATCCAAGAACCAGAACACTCAACGCATTTCTCTTGAAAATCACACCAGCAAAATCCAGATTGCTGAGGAAAGAAAGTCTCTCTCCCTGTCTTCTCTGAAACTTTATTAATATGCTCAAGCAAGCGAGCTATGCTGAAGGACTTAGACCACAAACGAGATTCAAGAGCGGGGTGGGGTGGCTGGGGCTGCTGAAATATCCCCACATTTCCATGTTTTCAGATTTGGGGTTCTATCAGAGCCTGAACGCTCCCCGTGATTCTGCTCCCCCGTCGGTATGCCTTTTTTTTTTAAGCCAGGAGATTTGTTGCTGGATGATTCTAAATGACCATCGCCTCCTCACGAAACCATCCTATTTAGACGTGGGCAGATGAGATAGAAAACGGGTGGTGTGCGGGCGGATTTCATGAGGTCTAATAAATCTTCAGTAAATTAAAGCTCATCCCCCGCTCGCTCCGCCCTGGTCTCTCTTTGTCTTGCTAATGCACATTAGGCCCTGCCTGGCTTCTCACTTTGAGCTGTTTCAGAGGTGGGGCTGGCACAATGCTGCAGATGTGGAGCCACAAGAGACCTTTGCCCCAAACGCTGCCCATTAGCAGCAGCGCGGTCCGCAGAAGAATTTGACTAAGGTTCGCCTGCCTCACAAGAGTCCCGGGGAGCAAGGGAGCGGAGAGCAACAGGAAGAGCGACAGGGAAGGCTTGGAGGGGGCTGTTGTCTGTCTCTGAACATTGTAGGTCCATTGGTTTAAAATATCCAGGGGGAGAGAGAGAGAGACAGAGAGACAGAGAGACAGAGACAGAGAGAGAGAGAGAGAGACAGAGAGAGAGACAGAGAGAGGCAGAGACAGAGACAGAGATGGAGACAGAGAGAGACAGAGAGAGAAAGATGGCCTTCATAATTATAAGAGCAATACAGTTGAACGATTTTAGTGCAGACTGCTATAAAGTGAAAAGTCGATTACCCATTCTCTCTACACATTAATAAGGAATGTCAAATTCCTCCAGTGTGCTTTAAGATGTCTAACCCCATGGAAGCATATGATCACCTTTAAAAAAGAGACACATACGAATGAGTGGATGCAGTCCTGCGGGCTGCTTTGTGCAAGATAAATAGCAAACTGGGAAAATATACACGAAAGAGAACTAATTTCTAATTTCCTTAAATGCATAAAGGACTCAACACTCACTAATTGTCCTATGAGAAAACGGACAAGATAGCTAGAACAGCAGCCTCCAGAAAAAGAAATAACCGTGGCCAGAAGAAAAGTTCCCACTCGGTTGAACAAATAAAATATTAAAGAACGAGCTGCCATATTTCTCCTATCAGAGAGGCACAAATTTGTGAGCTCATTGATACCTAGCACTACGAAAGATGGAAAGATACATATGTTCATATAATTATGGCTGGAAGCCGAGTACAGTGGCACACGCCTGTAATCCCAGTACTAGGGAGGCTAAGACAGGAGGATCGCAGGTTCAAGGCCAGTGTGTAATATCTTAGTGAGACCCTGTTTAAAATAAAAAAATAAGCCAGGTGTGGTAGCGCACGCTTGTAATCCCAGTACTTGGAAGGCTGAGACGCGAGGATCTGGGTTCACGGCCAGCCTCAGCTACTTAGTGAGGCCTCCGCAACTTAGTGAGACCCTGTTTCAAAATAAAGAATAAAAAAAATAGGGCTGGGGGTGTAGCTCGGAGGTAGAATGCCCCTAGGTTCCATTCCCAGTACCGCAATAAATAAATAAATAAATAAATAAAATAAATAAAAAGGAATGGGGATATAGCTCAGAGGTAGAATGCCTCTGGGTTTAATCCCCAATACCACTACTACTACTACTACTACTACTACTACTACTGATAATAATAATAATAAATAATTATGGTTGGAATAGATGTTTTGGGATAGAAGTTGGCCTATCAAATGAAAAATGCATATACTCTTTTAACTTAACAACTCTGCTGTTGGGATTTAGCTTGTTGATAGAATTTCATACAGTCCTACACACACACACACACACACACACACACACACACACATCAGAATATTTTTTGCAAACAATGATAACAGGATAAGGGGGAAAGGGGTACCTAGATGTCGGGGCATCAGTCTCTCGGGGCCAGCCCGAGGGTCTGATGCGATGCTGAAAGGGGGGCAGACGCCGAACGGCCCGAAAAACACATACCTCGGACCGGGAGTCATGTCTGGCAAGATCTCGTTTATTAGAAAGCCAAATCCCTCCTTTATAGTAGAGGCAATACAGGAAACTCGCAAGCAGTAGGGTGTGGCACCACGTCCCCCTGTAACCTATCATAGGTAGAGGCACCTGTCGTCTGTGAGCACGGAAGGAGGTAACTGCCTATCACAGCCCTCCTGAGGCTAGGTGGGGCTATCTGCAGGACCTCCCTCCGAGGAATCCGCC
>PVJS01028178.1:0-25700 GCA_004027185.1 Glis glis
ACACACACACACACACACACACACACACACACACATAATTCAAATAGCCCAAAACTGGAAGCATCCCAAAGCTCCACCTATAGAATAGATAAAATTATTGTGGTCTATCATACCATGGAATACTGGTACATAACAGCATAGATAAATGTCACAGACATGCTGAGCAAAAGGAGTCAGAGAGAGAGAGATCACACTGAGTGAGCTCATGTATGTGACATTTGGGGACAGGAAAAGGTAACTACAGGGTCAGTTTGGAGGATACAGATTGGGAACGAGCAGTGGGGAGCCTTCTGGGTTGCTAGAACCTTCCCTCTTGTAGTGTGAATGGTCACCACACAGGTGTCTGCACAGTCTAAACAGTGCCTTCAAGGGCTTTGTGGGCTTTATGTAAATTATGTCTAAAACTCTCCTAAGATACCTGGCTAGAAAGGTTCCTAATATCTTGTTTAGTGTGTTGTTGAAATATGTATGTAGAATTCAAATGCGTAGAAATTGAATAATTGATTTCCATTTCATAAAAGTGATTCGATTCCCCCCACACCAAAACTGATTATAGAACTACAAATAATATTAATACATTTCCAATATTTCTTGCATATTCACCTTTGAACACAGCGTTAAGCCCAAGGAAGAGTATCTGATTAAAGGTAATGACAAGAAGTAGTGTTTCCATAATGCTTACTGTGCACTGGGCATGGTCTAAGCCCTTCAGGTACTTGATTTAGTCACTCAACAACGCTGTGAGCTGTCACTATCATCAGGATAACGCCTATTTACACATGGGGAAAGGAAGCACAGAAACATGTTAAGCAATTGTCCAAGTTCACATAGCCAATCATGAGCAGCATTTGGGTCCAATCCCAGACATTCTGGCCCTAAAAGCCATGTGCTTATTCTTACCTCCTTGTATTTCTTCTGTTTAAATAATCAGCTCTTTGCAAATATAACAATTGGCATCTGTTTTTGTTGTTTTTCTTTTTGTTTGTTTGTTTGTTTGTTTGTAGTATGGAAACTGGGGCCTCATGCCTGCTAGGTAAGCACTCTACCACTGAGCTAAACCCCCAGTCCCATATCAATTGCCATCTTTATCTCAATTGCATTCTATTTAGCACACATACATCTTCCTAGCACTGGCATTAGCAGTTTAACTTGTCTGTGTTCTATTAATTTGAAATAAAATTATGTGCAAACTGCAATAAACGATTGTTTTCCAAGTATGACTTAGTAGCAGAATTCCATCTTTTGGGTAAAATTTTACCTTTAATCCCAAGGTAAATAAAAAGCTGAGCTCTTTCAACTGAAGTGGGATGAGTAGGTTGGGGGGGGTCACAAGAGATGGGGGCATTGGGAGAGAAAAAATACGTGGATCTTGGCAGTTGTTCCCTCCTCCTTGACTATACCTAAATTTTTTCTTAGTGATACTTTGAGTAATAGAATCCCAATGGCCTGAAGAAGGAGAAAGAAATGGAGAACGAGAAGGAGGAGGAGGAGGAAGAGGAGGAGGAGACAAAAGAGGAGGAGGAGGAAAAAGAAAAGAAAAGAAAAAACAAAACAAAACAGTGATTGAACCTACTGAAACATACCTGTTGACCAGCGGGCAATCCCATATTATGTCAGTTTGAAATTAGCTTTTACCAGCTGATGCGAGGCAGCCTGAAAGTCACCTAGCATTCGTTTTGTAGGGCACCGTCTATACTAGATGAAAGGGGGAATTAATGCTTAACTCCAGCAGCAGATGCACTTTAGCATAGAAAGAAGAGACTTATGGCAAAATTCCCCAGCCCTCAAGTCCTCAAATAAGACCCACCTACTTCTTCCAAGAAATATTCCTTAGACTGGGTGCTATTTACTTTCCAAAGTGCACACATTCCTTGATCTTCCTGTGGTCTAATTCTGAAAAAGTCTGTCCTTTCAAACTTTACCTCTTGGCAACTCTGACCTAACTTTTCAGTTTCAGTGCTGTTTTTAGCTTTTAATTTCTCTCATAAAAAATAATAATGCATGTGCATGGTAAAAAAAAACTGAAATAAATAAAAGAAAATTTTGAATTGCACTAAAAGGTATCATAAAAGTAAATTTCCTTCTAGATCATCTTGAGGAGCTCTCTAGTGTTCTGAAAATGGAGAAGCGGAACTAGGGTCGACTGTGTTTTTATTTTCACTGGCCCCTGATGCCTGGCAGCTATTCGAGGCCTACATCTGTGGTTAAAGCCATAATATTACGGGCCTCTGAATATTAGGGGAAAAATCTGAGAAAATCAGCCATGCTATCAACCTGTCTCTCTGCAAGGTTCTAAGGTGGGTCAGGCCAGTGAGTGGAAATTGGTGCCCTCAAACTCATAACTGGTATACACCGCGCATGAGCTATGGGACCAAGCTGGGGTGATTGTGTGCACCCATGGGTGGCCTGTTCCTCAGGCAGATAGGGAAGCCATTCCCGCGAAACCACAAGCCTGCGAACGCTCCATTTATAAGATCCTTGTAATGATCCTTGGCGATCATTTTAAAGAAAAGTCTTAACACAAAGCCTTCAGGTCAACGGGCCAACCTAAGTGTGGCTCAGTGATTAAGGAAAGGCCACTCTCTCAGGTAGGTTCTTACCTCAAATTTGACTTTCATGGAGATGGAATTAATCCGATTTTACTATGCAGAACTCACAGATCAATCAGTAGAGGTTTAGAGTGCGGTTCAGAATCCAGCCTGGGCTTCCTATGACACGCTTCCTAAGTACCTCCATTTCGAGTAAAAGTTAATTTTCTGGGGCAGGAAAGAAAGCGGGACTCGATTTCCTGGCAGGGTTGCCATTTACGGGCTGTGAGACCTGGGAGTAATAATACCTACCTCGCAGGTGTTAATGTGAGCGCTGAAACAGGTGATGGATGAGAGGGCAGGGGAAACCAGCGTGCAGTTACGAACGTGTGAGCTCGGCTCTGCAGGCCGCGCAGTCCTCGGAGGAAAAGCAGCTCACACACATGCACGGCCGGTTCTGCCGGAGCTGGAGCATGGGGAGTCCAGCACTATTTTCATGCTTCCTCAGACATTTTGGGTGTCTCCACAAGGTGTCCGGATTGTTACAAACATGGACTTTTCGGTCACTCCTCAGCACTCTTTTTTTTTTTTTGTACTGGGGAATGAACCCAGGGACATTCTACCTCTAAGCTACACCCCCAGCCCCTTTCTTAGTTTTTGTTTTGAAACAGGGTCTCGCTAGGTTGCTGAAAGTCTCACTAAGTTGCTGAGGCTGGTCTCAAATCTTCAATCCTCCTATTTCAGTCTCGTAAGTACTGGGATGACAGGCGCGTGCCACTATGCCTTGCTCATAGCACTCTTTACGTTCTTTTTCTCTGCTTCTCTTCTGATTGCTAGAACTCTCGGGGCCCTCAAGTCATGGTGAATGTATGGATACACCTGCCACTCATGGAGACACTGTCAAAGCCAACTCCCCGTCTATCCCTTAGAAAATAACACCTTTTTTTCTCTGCTCATGGAACGTGCTAGTCCATGAGGCTGTGTCTCTCTCCCAGGCAAGTTGGATCCCTGCAAAAGAAAATGAAAAAAAAAAGCCTATTCAAATTACTTATTTACATATACTAGCCAAGTACATTCCATTTGAGACTTTGGGTCAGAAATAGATGTAAGTAAAATAAATAGTAAATAGACATAAATTTACAAAAATTCCCTTGCTCTGGTCGTCTATGGCTGCATAGCAAGTCGTCCCACAAGCCATGTTGCTTCAGCAATGGTGACATTTATTTTGTTCACAAGTTTGAACAAAGATCAGTAGAAAGGTCATTTCAGTTCCACTTGATGCCAAAGACAGGGGATAAGTTGGGCGTGGTGGCGCACGCCTGTAATCCCAATACTTGGGAAGCTGAGACAGGAGGATTGCAGGTTCAAGACCAGCCTCAGCAACTTAGCAAGATCCTCAGAAACCTAGCAAGACCCTGTTTCAAAACAAAAAATAAAAAAAAAAGCTAGGGGTATAGCTTGGAGGTAGAGTGCCCCAGGCTTAATTCCCAGGATCAAAAAACAAAAAAAAAGGGGGACAGGAATTATATCGAAGCTCATTCATTCCCATCTCTGACAATTGATGCTGATTTATAGCTGGAGTCTTAGCTAGGGCTGGGATGGGGACACCTCCATGTAGCTGTTAGCACCATGTACTCGGCATGGTATCTGAGCTTCATGCGTGTTTGTGACTGTGTATAAGAGAGAAAACCATATTACCTCTTATGACCTAACCTCAGAAGCCACATGGTGTCCTTCTACCATATAATATTTGTTAGAAACAAGTCACTTCTAACTTCTGAGGCTGGCACATAATCAAGGGGAAGGGAATTGGACCCCACCTCTTGGTGGTAGAAGTGTCGAGAATTTACAGACATATTTTAAAACCACCACACCCTTACACCCAACCCCATAAGTATTACATTCTGCAACATGGGCTAAAAACCTGCTTTGCCTGGCATTAGCAGGTTCCGAGTCTGTATTATGATTTATTAATGAAACACCTCTAGCCATTTTGCTTGCAGTCCTCTTGCCCTGGAACTCAGACATGTGTCCCCTGGTGCTCAGTGGGGAAAATGACAACCTTCTGAATTCAGAATCACACTTTAACTTTGCAACAAAGGCTTTTGTTTGTGGACTGAATTGCTAACGACCATTGTGTAACAAACCATCCCCAAACTCCCAAGTCTACAGATGGCTGGAGTTCAGATGAGCTCTGTTCTCCCTCTCGACCTCCTCCTGGGACGATGGGCTAGCCAAGGCCTGTGACGCTCATGCGGATGCCGGAAACAGAGCAGAACAAGTGGAAACAGGTGAGGCCTCCTGGGACCTCATCCCTGAATCGGCCCACTAGCGCCTCCACTCACTCTCAAGCCCTTGGCTACAGCAAATCAAGGGGTCATGTCCAAAGTCCAGGGTCAGGGAATGTACTCCATCCGTGAGACCAGAGCATGTATGTGGATGTGGGAAAGGGTGAAGAAGAAGATCCAGTAATGCAGACTCACTGACCATAAGTCAATCTTTGTGTATGTATGTGGGGTGGGGGGGTACACTCCCAGCCCTTTTTATATTTTCTTTTGAAAGAGAGTCTCTCTAGGGTGCTGAGAGTCTCCCTAGGTTGCTGAGGCCTATCTTGAACCTGCGATCCTCCTGTCTCAGTCTCCCAAGTACTGGAATAACAGGTGTAAGCCAAGCCCAGCTCTAAGTCAATCTTTTATATGTGAATTTCTCTTACTCTCAAGGCAAGGATCACAAATATCCCCCTCTCCAGCTCCCACCTCCAGGACGGTTTTGGTAAATAGAGTACTGTATTCCTTATGGATGACTTTGAACACACCTCAGAACCTTCTCAATGTAGCGTTCCACAGATTCACTGTAAATTGATTGGATCTGGCACATGAAATAAACCACAGCTAGAGCTAATTCCATTTGGAGAGGTTGCTGGTCCCCTGTCCAAAGTCCTTACTCCAACCATGCTAAACTCTCCAGGCTTGTTAAGATGAGATCCACAAAGGCTGCTGATACAGTGGTGGTGGGGATTAACATTGGAATTATACACATTATGTTTGTTTGCCTGTCTTCTAGAATAAGGGAGGCCTAACTGTTATAATCTTGCACAAAAATACATAAACTAAGCCAGGCCTGGTGGTGTACTCCTGTAATCCCAGTACTTGGGAGGTGGAGACAAGAGTTTCTCTGGTTCAAGGCCAGCCTCAGCAACTTAGTGAAGTCCTCAGCAACCTAGTGAGACCCTGTTTTTTAAAAAAAAAAAAAACTTTTTTAAACCATGAACTAAGGAGATATTGTTCTGAGCACAGAGATAGTCTATTCTCAAAGATGCCTTTTTGAATCACTTTTTCTTATGTATGGGAGAGGTCAGGCTTGGGTTAAGATGTAATCTCTTACTGGGAGTGAGTCTGTGGTCCTATGTTAAATGCGTGTGCATGCATACACACACACACACACACACACACACACACACACACACACAGGTTCACAGACAGAAGCATGTAAAATCAGGCACCCAGAGGTGATTAATGTTGCAAGAGTCACAAATTCCTATAAAAAATGCTAGTGCCAAGGACTTCAGGACACAATCCCTTGATTCTTTTTTCAAAATTTTATTGCCATTCAGAGTGTTTTATACTAAGAAAATAACATACTTGTTATTACAATATAAAAAATGAGAAACACGTTTCCTACTTGTTGTTAGCATTCAGAAATAAACGATTTCCTTTGAGTGCAAAAATTGCACCTCAAAAATTAAAGAAATACTAAGTAAAAGATGTTCCTGCTCGCTTGCTGGTCCCCAGCCCTCCCCCTCCTCCTCACCTACAGGGCATGGCGGGTGTGGGGACCAGGACCTGCAAAAGTAAGAGGCAGAGCTAATGGGGAAGAGAGCGGGGAGGTTAGAGGGCTGCAAGTTGCAGCAGGCAGTTCAGAAAAAAGGAAAATAAACTCAGTTCTGGAATCTGTCTCAGAGGTGACAATGACCTGTGTGGCTTAATATGTTCACCAGAAGCTGCTGACCTTCCAGACTTCTAGACCAGCTGTGTTGCTTTGGCTTCTCTTCACTCTGGAGGGCCTGGCCTACTGCTTCACCTGCCCTCGAGCATGATGGTCAGCCCAGGACAAAATTGTCGCCTTCTGGGAGGCTGAGACAGTAGGATCACAGGTTCAAGGCCAACCTCAGCAACTTAGCAAGGCCCTCAGCAACTTAGTGAAACCCTGTACCAAAATAAAACATAAGATAGGACTGGGGGTGTAGCTTAGAAGCAAAATGCCCCTGGGTTCAATCCCTAGTGCTTAAAAAAAAGAAAAGAAAAGAAAAGAAAAGAAAAGAAAAGAAAAGAAAAAAAGTTTGCCTCACTCTCTAGAGAGACTGGGTATTTTCCTACATATTGATGAAAGGAATTAATCAACCAGTTCCCAGTGATGGGCACATTTTTAGCATTGAAAGCTCCCTTGGAAAATTAACAATGTGCCTAGGGCTAGGGCATCCCCTTTCCAGGATCCATATAGAAAGCAGAAGGTCTAGGAGGGTGCATCGGGCTGGTTCTGATTGCAAAATATTCAATGAAGAAGTCTGTAAGACACATCAGCCCATCCAGCCCAAGTGCTAATTGGTTTGCAATTCCCCTAATTAGCGTGTCATCTACCTGGACAGCTTAGCGGCTGGCTGGAAGCCCAGACCCTACCCAGCCAAATTCACAGCTCCCAGAATTTGGAAGTGTAACAGCAGTGACAATTCCGCACCTCGTCCACGTGTGGGCAAGCCCACCCACACATACACACCTTCCTGCTAAGATGCAAGAATGCTCACAGGTTCTCACAATGTTGCTAACAATCTCATTATGCTGTTTAGTGTGAAGAGCAAGCATGAGCAGCTCTAACTTTGCTCTAACACTTTGTGAACAGACTCCGGAGTTTCTCAGGCCAGTTTCCTTGTTAAGCGAAGGCTGTGTTTGTGGGTGAACGTGTCAAGGAGGCTCAAGGCTCCCAAATATCTGTTCCATCATAGGTACGAGATGCCGTATGGAGGCTACTAACCACTGCCTTCCTTCTGCTTTCCAAACATTCTCGAAATAGCTGGGATGCTTCTTAGACTCCCAGGCTTTTAAAATTGGTCAACATAATGACCTTTATGAAGGAAAATAGTTACATGTATGTCCAACGTTGGTATGAATTACTTCTTTAGTGATATAACTTCAATGTGTATAAGCATAGAGCTCCATGTTAACTGTTTATTTTCATGATTCATGCACAACTATAGCACAAAACACATGCACAACTCGAATAGAAATAAAGTGCTAATAGCCACTCCTTTTGAATGATCAACATTAATTCAATGTAGAATCCTGTATTGTCTTCCTGAAACTGAATTATAGTTTGAAATCAAATATAACATTGTTGTGTTTCTACAGTATATCTATATCTATCTATATCTCTTATTATATATCTATCATATATATATTGTATTTTGTATTGAGGATTGAACCCAGGGCCACTTTACCTCCAAGCTACACCCCCAGTCCTATTTTATTTTATTTTTCACCTTGAAAAAAGGTCTCAGTGAAGCCGGGCGTGGTGGCGCACGCTTGTAATCCCAGTATTTTGGGAGGCGGAGACTGAAGGATCCGGTTCGTGGCCAGCCTCAGCTGGCTCTCTCTCTCTCTCTCGCTCTCTCTCTCTCTCTCTCAGCTGGCTCTCTCTCTCTCTCTCTCTCTATATATATATATATATATATATATATATATTTAATGAGGCCCTCTGCAACTTCATGAGACCGGTTTCAAAATAAAGTATAAAAAATAGGGCCAGGGGTGTAGCGCGGAGGTAGAATGCCCCTGGGTTCAATCCCCGGTACCGCAAAAAAAAAAAAAAAAAAAAAGGTCTCACTGCATTGCTGATTGCTGAGGGCTTCACTAAGTTGCTGAGGCTGGCCTCAAACCTGCCATCCTCCTGTCTCAGTCTCTGAGGTACTGGGATTACAGACATGTACCACCGCGCCCGCCTGGTCTACAGTACCTTTTCTGTCTGACAAGCTGGTACTCCAAAGCGCTGTGTGATGGTTCAGTCCCCATCCCCATCCCATCTCTCCGCTTTCCTGTAGGAACAGATATGAAGGCTTCACGCATGCAAATGGATTGAAGACATGACTTGACCTTCACTTTAAATGGACACCTCATTTTTCCAGTAAGACTTCTCTTTGTTTCTTTCTTTCTTTAAATAAAAACATAAGTGCAATAAAATTAAAGGAAATAAAAGTAAAAATAAGAGTAGGCATTTTTATGATCCAGAATATATTTGTATTTCTGCTTTTTCTCTTATTCTCAATCAAAACAATAAAGACACCATTGGCCAAATAACCAACACTTTTTCAATGTGGGAAAGCGTACACTCCCCTTTTCTTTCTCAGGAGTTTCCTTCACTTTTCATGTAAACTGGTCCCCAGTGGTCTTCTTGATGTCCCTAAATATTAGGGTGAGTGCAACTGAGACTAATGTTAGATTTCCTGCTACATGTGTGCAACTTCGATCTTTGCACAATTCTTATTTTTCATACCAAAGCTTTGAAAAGCCCTGTGCTTTTCTAATGTAGGCAACTATAAGCTAAATTTACCAAGAAAATGAGACACTTTGAGACTTTCAAAATGGCTAAATCTGCCAATACATGACTGGCAATAAGGCCGCTCATATCATGGTCTTCTTCAATGAACAGAAAAATCTAAAGAGTCTAGGCCTCCTGGGAGAAGCTGGGTTCTGCTCTGAGCAAGGACCAGGACTGGGGGAAATTAAGTGAGGCACTCAGCCATAAAATTTAAGGAAGTGTTAAAAAAAACCTCAATAATCAATGTAAAATAATTTAATGTAATATTGTAGAAATCAAAAGTAATGCAAAAAAATCTCAATAAACAAAATTTTAAATAAAAGCCATTGATCTACTGAGTCATATTGTGCTTGGGGCAAAAGGAAAAAGTATATGCCCCTATACACATGTTTTTATGTATTTTGTTAGTGTTTTTTTTTTTTGGCAGAACATTAAAGGAGTTGGGAAAATATTTTAAAACTGAAATGTCAATGTATTCAAGTGGACGTTACTTTCAGCTTAAGTATTTCAGTCATATCAAGCTAGAATTAATTTATGATTCTTTTACTTCAGCTGAAGTTAATTAATAGTTATTTAAAACTGTTACCAGGAGAAGAGAAGTTGTCAACCTGACAGCCAAAATGAGATCAGCAAAGAAGCAGATTTTGAAGATGCTGCGGGTGTGTTCGCTTCGATCCAAGTCAGAACACGCGTGTTTCCTTCTGCCTCAGGCTCCACGAGGCTCCGCATGGAAGCCACCTGGTCAAGACGGAGGGAGACTGGAAGAATAATTAGTGCCTGGAACAAAGTAAATATTAGTCGTCACCATTGCTACTACTATTTCTTCTCATGTGCGCAAAGCAGATTCAAGACTTCTGGATGACTCTGCCAGATACGCTTCTGAGGAATCGAGGGGAGGTTTGGGGGAACAAGCTGGACAATGACCAAGTGTTTCAAAGGCCTTCAAGTAAAGAAGAACCAAATTACATCATTTGCAGGGAAATGGAGAGAACTAGAGAACATTATGCTAAGTGAGATTAGTCAGTCACAAAGAGTGAAAAGTCGGATGCTCTCCCTAATATGTGGAAGCTAGGGAGAATGGGACTTAGAAGGGACTCCAGACAAAGAAGGAGAAAACTTTAGATGGACAAAGAAGGCGACCTAACTGAGGGAGTTGGGAGGGGGGTGGAGGGAAACACACTAAAGCACACGATGTATATACACAAACTTATAAGACTCAATCACTATGCGGAGCACGAAAGGGAGGGAAGTGGGAGGGAATAGGGTGGGATTTGAGGGAGGGCTAAATGTGCAATGTGTGCATGTATGCTGCTATCCTGACACTTATCAAAATGTATAATTACAATGCACCAATAAATGAATATATTTTTTAAAAAGGCCTTCAAGTGGTGTCCCCAGTCCATATGTAGGGTTTCACTCCATGGTGGCCTCTAGAGTAATGTGCCTCCCTCTTCCCTTCCTCCAGCACCTTCTACCCCCTTCATTCCTCTGGGCAGAGTAAAATCTAAATTCTCTGCCAGGTCCAGTCCGTGCCTGTAATCCCACTACTTGGGAGGCTGAGACAGGAGAATGGCAGGTTAGAGGCCAACCTCAGCAACTTAGCAAGACCCTGTAAGAGAGAGAGTGAAATGGAGATAATTTGGTGTTGCCAAAGGATTTGAATTAGAGTCCTGACAGTTTCCAAACTTTACAAACTCTATGCTCATCCTTGTAAAAATGGAGATGTTAAAACGGACTTCTCGGTGATGTTTTGGGAATTAAATGTTCTGATTTTTATAGAGTAGCTGAAGCAGTACCCAGCACATACTTTGCCAAGAATAAGCATTTATTAATGGAAAAAGCAGGAAGGAAGGAATGTTTATTTGTTTTCTATTGCTGCATAACACATTACCACAAGTTTTAATGGCCTAAAACAAGACCCATTTTATTGCACAGTTCTGTAAGTTTGGAAGTCCATCTGGCATTTACTGATTTCTCTGCTTAGCTTCTCTCAAGACTCAGGCCAAGGGAAGAGTTTATCGGAAGGATCTGCGAATGTATTTCAGAGCTCATTCAGGTTGTTAGAAGAAACCAGTTTCTTGTGGTTGTAGAATGAGGTCCCCATTTCCTCTCTGGCTGTCAGATGGAGACCACTCAGTTTCTTGTTTCTCATCGTATCTTCAAAGCCAGCATGAATGCCTGATGATGAAAATCTCTCTGACATCTTCTGCATTCTGTTGTTGTTGTTGTTGTTGTTACCAGCTGCAGAAAATTCTGTTTTCAAAAGTGGTTCATATAATTAAATTAGGCCCACCCAGATAATCTATCTTAAAATCAACTGTGCCATCTAATATAACATAACCTGGGGTGCTAGCTCATAGGTTCTAGATATTAAGATGTGAAATTTTGGTGTCTATTATGAGAAGTCTGTCTACTACAAGATGGAAACAATAAAAGAATACATGTTTCAGAGGGCCAGGCTTGTTCCTTGCAAGATCTTTTTCTCTTTCACTCAATCTTCATAATGAGGTTATTTGGTAAGAAATACTCTTATCTTACAGATGAGGAAACTTTACCTACTGAATCACTTCCATGAAGTCTCAGTGTTTGTAAGTCTAATCCAGGACTCCAAGTTTTTGTCTGGAAATAAGAGAAAATACACATTGAATGTGGAAATTGATGGTAACTAAAGACTTGACTTGTTTCATTGAAAATTATGTGATCATTGACAAGCTTACCTAAGACAACTGCCATATTACGCTTGCTTCTATATATCCACATGTCTCTTAACATTTGGGATAAAAGTTGGTGGTCTTTGGTCTAGGAAATTTATGCACAATGAACTATAACATCCCCTGAGTCTGTCGAACAATACAGGAAGAAAGGTACTGGGTAGACATCAGACACTTTAGCCTGGCTGGTTGTGGACCTGTGTAATTTAACAAACCTAAGTTTCTAATGATGATTCACATTTGCATGTGGTTTTAGTTTTTAGTTCTTCAGTTTAAAAGCTATTGTTCTGGTGCCCAACTATTGGTAATTCAGGGATTTACCAAACATTGGGTGAAGAGTTCGGAGAACATTCAGGTGCATGGTCACTATATCACCTACTCTGTTTCAGACTTGATGTGAGCCACACAAGACTCATATGTGAACATCACAGTCATAGCTTTGGCCTTTATTGAGTTGGGAGTCCTATAATATTGTGGAATTATAACTTGGTTCTTTACCTATAAAATGGAACCAGAAAACACTCAAAACTCAAAAATAAAAAATAAAAAACATCATCCCACCAAAGTTTTTCTTTAAAAGACAAAATTGATGGATAGTGTAGTGATCAGAGCTATTGAGTTCTAGCATGCTTACTTGGGCCACTTAATATAACATGTGCATAAAATTAAATCTGGTATAAAACTTGGAGCTTCTTTAAACTATTTTTTAACCTTTTGGTTTCTATTTTATGTTTATTCCTTGGTGTAAGTTCTTTTTGAGGCATTAGAACTTCTTTTGGAGAACCCAAAAGAAGATGGATATTTTTCCCTATTAATTTAGGATAGACAGGGAAGCAATGTGACCCTAGATCATTAAGTTGGGAGTTCTGGCTGTCCTTGGGAGAGGGCCAGTGGCCCAGGAGAGAAGCCAGATGGGGTCAGAGACCTCAAGCTGACAGATGTGGCAGTGGAGGATTCCAGGAAGAAAGATCAGAGGCTGGCCAGGAAAGAGAACCACTTGCCCAGATGTGGTTCTCTTACCCCAGTGTAGTGAAGGTAAAGGCTTGGGCAGAGTTTTGGCTGAGTCATGGGGGAAACTGATCAGCAGCTAGGGTCAAGTTCAGGACAAAGAAATTCTGCCCAGGGAGCTTGAGAACAGAGAGGGAGGACAAAGCAAGAGATGTCTGCAGGATACTGAGGACTTGTATAACCTATATTATGGTTGCATTTAATCCCTCTTCTGGTCCTAGTGTGCATATCCAAAAGTGACAATATGTCCATCTCCTAAGAGTCGAAGGATGATAGAGGCAGCAAACAGATCAGCTCCACTGTGTGTGGGTTATAGAGAAACAAAATGCAAAAAGTTAAAGATCAGAGAGAATTAAAAGGAACTATCGATGAGACATGCCCACTCTTTCTCGACTGTGCTATCTCAATAGTGAGTTTCAACTGGGCAGTTTGCTGACCCAGAAGCAAAGCATGGTGCCAGATGTGATTCAGTCCTCTGCTGCTGGGAGAACTGACACTTCCCACTGGAGCCGGGAGAGAGGATGGAAGGCTTCGTGCTGAAGCTTTTACTCCATTTATGAAAGGGGTTTCCGGACCACTGTTTATTTATTCTGAAGACCTGTGCAAAATGTCTTTGCCTATGCTAATTTTTTAAAGACCTATTTAAATTACAATCCACTCAAAGTTTATTGAACAATCACATTCTAGTATGTCTCATATGTTTTCTTCTTCTTCGGATCAATGTCCTTGCTTCTAATGTTTTAATGATAACAGTAAGTAACCAAGTAAAGCGAGTCACCCAAAATAATGTCTTCTTTGGACCAGATTGACTTAGGCGATGAGGACACAGATGGAAAAGATGTATCAGAATTCCAGCTAATAAATAGAGAAGGAAAGATGGAATTAGAAAATAGCCCTTTGGCAACCACAAGAGTAATAATTGTTTCAGGCAAGGCTCCTCCATGAATGCTAAAATGAGTGGGTGAAAGTTCCATGGGAAACAAGATATTTGCATGGTCTCAAAGTATCTCCCTACAAGATACTAATTAATTATAGAAGTAAAAATAGTTACTTCACAGTGGAGAAGCCTGGCAGACACCACATTGGTATAGCAATTAAAGTTCACATCACAAAAGAATGGGACAAATCAACATCATGTGCCTCATGATATGATACACTCAGAAGGACACAGCATTATTCCAGTGGTTTTCCTGCCAAAATTGCACAGTCTGAATCTAATTATGAGAAAACCTCAGACAAACCCAAATTAAGGGACATTCGATTAAATCACTGATCTCTATTCTTCAAATGTGTCAAGATTATGAAAGACAAAGAAAGGATGAGGACTGTTTCAGATTCGAGGAGAACATGGCAGATTAAAGCGATGTGACAACGAAAGGCACTGTGCAATCCTAGTTTTAGATCCTAGGATTTAGGGTGACCGCCAGAGAACTTTGAATAAGGCCTGCAAGTTTGATGATAGTATAGAAACAATACTACCCTGATATTGATCCATACTACTGTCCTGATATTGATCCTTGAAGTCTGATTATGTAAGAAAATGGGTGAAGGGCTATCATGTGTGCATCCTAACCTTCACTCAAACATCTTAGCATAAAATGTGTGTGTGTGTGTGTGTGTGTGTGTGTTTATACATAGATGACAGATAGATAGGTACATACATACATACATACATACATGTATACATAAGCAAATGTATGAATTTTTTGCTTGTAGAGAATCTAGATAAAAGTCATACAGAAATATTCTCTGTTCACTTTTTGAATTTTTTTCTATAAACCTTGAATTAGTTCAAAATATAAAAAAAGAAAAAGAAGAAGGAGTAGTTTTGAAAAGAAGACATGGATTCTACAACAAGAACCTCCCTCACAGCCTCACAAAGACAGAAGGGCAAGCCATCACAAAGACAATTCGTTCTGCAAGCAACAGGGTGTTATAAGGGCCCAGGGGGTGGGATATAATTTCTAGGAGTCAAAGACATTAAACATTTTTTAGAAAAGACATGAAGTTTGAGTTAAGCAAACTCATTGATTTTCTAGCCCTTAAGTAAAATATTTAAGGTCACCATTCTGAAATTAAATCAGTTGTTCTGTGCCGATACGAGAAAGGCTTTAGCTCAGAGGTTACCCTAGCCAACCATTTATACGTCCATCCATCCAGTAACATGGCTGTGATATATGATACAATCAGAAATATATAGTTGTTCTATGCCCCCAGCTCCTAAAACAAAACTCCTAAAACCTTTGTTAATTTCCTGGGTGCTAGGCTAGGGGCATCTTTTCTTTTTTTTCCCTAACATTTGATTCCAGTTACTGACACAGAGCTTCTAAAACCTTTGGCATCTTCTGTTCTAATGAGAAGACTCTTGGTGGTATCCTGGGTGGGGTCTGACCACCAGAAAGACAAAGCCATGATCATGAGCTTGCAACAGCCAGCCCCACCCCCATCCTGGGAGAGGGAAAGAGGGCCTGGAGATGGAGTTAGAAATCAATCATGTCCACATAATGAAGCCTCCCTTGGGGTTCCCCAACCACAGGGCTCTGAGGCAGGATAGAAGTGAGGGATGGAACGAAGCCCTCACTAGAGTTTGCATTAATGGGTACAGTTAGCCTCTAAAATTTTACAAGGGAAATGTTTGAAACATTCCTTCTTTATAAAGTAAAAGACATTTTCACTGACTAGGGAAAAAGACCAAGGGAAGACTTGTAAGGTGTTTCCCAGGTCTTAGATGCCACGATAAAACTCACCAAGTCACCATGTGGTATAACACTGGACTCTCTGTTCTGAAGGAAGAACTATTTCCCTTACAGGCACTTTGGGTGTTTAGACCCTCGGCCTGTCTCCTTTCCCAAATGTGACAAGATGTTGAGTTATTGCTTCATGAAGGAACTGGAAATCATCCTGAGACGCTGTTTACTTCTTAACTGCTTTTGCTGTAAGCTGCTGTTTTAAATCCTAAACAGCTTAATAAAACTTTCCAACAATTTCAGCATTTTTCTCAATTCGAGAGGCCATCTTTATGGCTTTTGGAAGAAAGTCCGAGAGTATTGTCACTAAGCAATTTCAGTCAAAAACCTAATTTTAACAGATGAAATAACAAGTGGAGTGATGTCTTTTAAAATCCCCTAACAGCTCAGTGTGCATGTGACTAACACCCCATGACCTCACCAGCTGATTCAGAGAGAGGAGCATGTGTTACACAGGAAGGCTCATCTGAACGTCTGCCTCAGTCACTTTGCCTTCAGTCAATGGAAACACTGACCAGATCAGCTAATGCAATGAACCTAAGACTATGGGCTTGCAGAGACCCAGAATTTTGGTCCAGGAAAGTAGGGGAGAGAGAATGAGAATAATCCCAGAGGTAGCTCTCATCTGCACCCTTTTATTCCTTGTGCTCTCATCTGCACCCTTTTATTCCTTGAAACTAGATGTTTGCCAAAGAGACCTGGAGCTAAGCCAAGGGTTTCCCAACACTCGGGGCTTCCAAAGTATATAATATAAATTCCATGTTCTAGAAAGAAACTGAGGTTCCAAGAGGAGAAGCCACATGCTGAAAGCTCACTTCTTGCTAAGTTGGGATTTGAACCAAGGTTGGTGTGATGGTTACAGATAGAATGTCTCCTGAATGAGCTCATGTATTCATGTTTAGAGTTAAGGTCATGAGGATTGTAATTTCATCAGTGGATAAATCCATTGTAATGGATTTACTGGGTGGTAACCTAGGCAGGTGAGGTGTGGCTGGAGGAAGTGGGTTCCTGGGGATGCGGCCTTAGGGGCTGTGCTTGGGTCTTTGAATCCCCTTACTTTCTCACTTTCTTTTACTCTCTCTTGCTTCTGCCTCCATGATATGAGAGCAACGCCTTTGCTCTCTCCCTTTTTCTGCCTCCTGCCGCCATGCCCTGAGCTCCCCAGATGTAACCTGCCTGACATGAACTGAACCCCTGAAATCTCAGGAACTGTGAGCAAATAAATCTTCCTTCCTCTAAGTTGTGTGCTCGGGTTTCTTGGATCACAGCAGTGAGACTGCTGACAGAAGCAGTTAAACTACAAAGTTCTTTTAGAGACTCTCAGAATTCTTTTAGAGTTGCTGTTCCTTGCCTGGACTCAAGTTGAGACTTGCCTCCTTCAAACCTGGCTTTTTTTTTTCTCACCTCCCCACTAATCATTTCCTCTCCTTGTCTTGGCTTTTGGCCACTGTCCCGTCTCCTTCTTCTTCATGCCACAGTTTCTGCACCTATCCACTCTTTTTTTTTGGCCCTCTGATTTGTCATGTCCAGAAAGCAGAACTGCAAGTAAGCTTTAAATGGCTGATCTTGGCAACAGATCCATCAAAGACCATCCAGGAGCTGTTACTGTGCAAATTAGCAGCTGAGACAGACAGCCCAGCAAGGATTGACCAGTGAGCTCGCGGAGGGGGATCTTGCTTTTCAGTAGATTTTGCCTTCCTGTTTCAAATGTCATTACTGACATAGAAGGAGATGGGGTATAAAGGTTTGCATTGTGATTAGGACTTGGCAGGGCTTGAATTTCCCAAGTTAAATATGCAGATGTCTCTGACTTTCCTTCCTGATTCAGAGCCCATGGTTGTTTAATATGGAGTGGAGACCATATTAGGTAGCTGGTAATAATGTATGCCCTCACAAGGAAACCTCAATGTTTTTCTCTTTTTCTTTCACATTGGAGACAGTGCAGGTGGACCAGAAAACTTCTACCAGATCAGCCATATCATTTGCTTCCCCCAGTGTGTGAGACATAAATCCCCAAACCCAGTAACCAACAATCAACATCTCCATCTCCCTCATCTGTTCCCATCATAGCCAATCCATTACATATAAAGCTCTGTGGATTTTGCCTACAAAAGTCTTTCTTGAATCCACCCACCCTTGCCACTGTCATCACCATCATCAGTTTCCACATCTCCATCATCTCTATACTGGTTGACAGGGTCATCTTCCAGTTGCTCTCTGCTCCTACAACGACCTGTTAAACATTAGCGACCAAAGTTAACTTCTCAAAAGGCACATCTTCTCACTCTGCCCTCTTGATTTTGACATTTTATTTATTCCACCTGACCACAGGATAGAATCTCAGCAGCCTTGGTCAGGTAGCCTGCCAGGACCTCTACTGTACTGACCTGGACTCCCAACTCCATCACACGCTGAACTTGTCTGCACCCCCTTAGTTTCAGCACACCACCCACCAATCTGTCTCCTGCCCCAGGCCTTTGCATACGCTCTTCCCTCTGTCTGGAATAATGTCCACACTTTGGTGAGTTTTCAACCCAAATGCCCCTTCCTCAGAGATGCTTTCTCTGACCCACTGGCCAGGTAGCTGTCTATTCATTTACTCAGTGTGCTTGGACTCTCTTTCATTGCAACTGTGGCAGCTGTAGTTTTAATTCCTCCCATGATTATTCCTTTGATTTTTATCTCCCTTGTCCAGCAGTTAGCTCCTGAGGTTAAGAAAAGTGTCTGCTTGATTTTTTTCTAACTATTGAATTCCTAAGTGCTGTAGAAGATTGTGAGGTGCCTCACTAAATTAATCTCTTCAAGGTATTTTTTGAGTTTCTGCTTACATAAATCAATGCAAAGAGGAAGATTTTTTTAAAATGTTGCTAGTTTACTACCTCTGTTCTCAGAGGCAGGGTTGGTTAATAACAATGTGCTTAGGGAATGCTTAGTCAATGGGCTAATAAATACAAGACAGATGAGCACACTTCACTTGAATGACAAACATTGTTTAAATTGTGAGTGAATGCATGTAATTCTCTGCAACAAACACTCTAACAAATATAATTTTCAATAAGCAACAAATAAGCTGAAGGTTACAAGTCAATATCTTTTGCAGATACACTTGAAACAAATTCCTAAGCGTTATGGAAAAGCTCTTTGAACATGTTAGAAAACTTGGACAAAAGCACAACATTATAGTGACCAGATTCAGAATAAGTATGAATGTAATTTCGAATAAAAATTTCATAAGCCAAGCATGGTGGTGCATACCTGTAATCCCAGTGCTTGGGAGGCTGAGACAGGAGGGTTGCAGGTTCAAGGCCAGCCTCAGCAACTTAACGAGGTTCTCAGAAACTTAGTGAGATCCTGTTTCAAAAATTAAAAATAAAATAGAGCTGGAGGTATAGCTCAAGGTAGAATGCCTCTGGGTTCAACCCTTAATAGCACACAAATTTCATAACTGATATATAAACATTCTTTAATCTTCTTCTTTTTTTAAAAAATACATAGTTGCTAATCCAGTGTGTTGCATTTTCAAAAAACATTTGTGTGTCAAGAACTTCATTGAAATTTCCTCCATTACACTCCACTTAGACCTGTGACACATGTATTTCAACTATACTTTCGACAAACATTGAATTACATCATTTGATATCTTCATCATGTATGTATACAGAGACTAATGTGGTTTTGGCCACTTGGTTGGTGCCTAATCAATATGTTGAATGAATGAATGGCCAGGCAAGCCAAGGAATGACCTGGATGTGACGGGACAAGGCAGGGTGACAACACAGGTGGCCATGCCTTTCCTCTAGGGCAGGGTTTCACAACCTTGACACTCCAGCGTTTGGGCTGGATAATTCTCTTGTGTGGAAGGCTGTCTCCCCCTATGCACTGTAGGAAGTCCAGCAGCTTCCCTGGCCTCCACTCCCTGGATGCCAGTAGTGCCCCATACCCAGGGGTGGTAATCAGAACTGTCTACAAAGATCACCAAATGTTCCCTGGGGTTGAGTTGGAAACCACTGATCTGGAGGTATAGACAAAATCCAGTCAACTCTCCATAAGCCATGGTATGGCCAAACATGATTTACAGCAGTGCTCACAAAATTCTCAACTTTGTGAATAAGAGGATAGAATATATTCATGAGTTGGCCTCTGTATGGTGGAAACTTCAGAAGCTTTGAGGTCAGTCAGACTTCTGTTTTCCTTCTGGAACTACCTATATCCTGACTGTGTGATACTGGGCAACTTAACCACCCAAAGCACCCTTGTCTATAAAATAGCGAGAACAACAGCAGGGTGGTTATAGAGAGTACAGAAACAATACAGGCAAAGTGCTTATAGAATCTGATGGAAAGTAAGTGCACAGTAACCAGGGTTTTCTGTGGACATTGTTGCTGATATTTCTGCCTCCTGCCGCCACCCTCCCTTTCTTATTCAAGCACCATTATGCTCCACTTTTTCCCAATGTCTGCCTCTGACTCCTAAGGACAAAATATTTATATTTTCTGGAACATTTTGTATTACTTTCCTGAGCATTTCACAATAAGGCTGTACAGTAACACCCCATTGTTGGCACCCTGGAACATTCCCCTCTTGTCATCACTATTGTCTTAACTCTGGTAATTGTTTCTGACAAGGAGCTGTGTCTTTGGCTTGCCTTCTCTGGTTAAGAGGTCTCACTGTAACAGGTATCCTCCGTCTTGGCCGGCAGCACAGCAATTTAGCAGTTGGCAGCATGCTGCAAATACCGTTGAGCCGCGTGCCTTCCTCCCCAAACACTGTGCAGCCAGGCTTCCTGGATACCGCCGTTTGCACAGAGGTGTGGGCGTAAAGAAAATGCACAAAACAAGCTCAGGACGCCATGGAATGGGGTGTGAGAGAGTCTTTTGTCGGAGATTCCTGATCATCTGAGAAACTGGGAAGAACAGAGAGAGGCAACTTAATCAGGGTTGACCCAAGGTACCCGCTGTCTTTACAGCGTCTACTCCTGCATTCCTGAGCAGAGGGAGCTCCCCTGCATCCTCCCCAGGGAAACATCTCATGGGGATGAAGGAAGCACCCACGATGGGAAAACCATAATGCCTGTGTGCACTTACCCGAGCCAGAATAGTAACAGCGGCCACAGCTCCCTCCAAATCTGAGGCCTCTCCCAGTGATATGTTCAGTCCCCTTTCATTGTTTGTTTCTGATTTCTCCATTTCGCCTCTTTAGAGAGGAGGGCTGTCAACTCTCTCATTTGGGTTCTCTAAATCGAACGTAGTCTCACGGATGAGTCATGTTAATTTCTTTTGCTCTCGATGTGACGAGCCTGCTTCCATTTAGAATCCACTAATTTATCATCTGTGAGTGGAGAACAGGGCGGGCTCACGTTAACCTAGAGAGGATGTGAGAAAAGCTTTTTAGGAATCTTTTAGCAAGCACATTTAAACAAACGAGGTATAAACCATCCTCATGCTGCTCAAGATGTTATTTGCATATAATCGTCCTTATCTATTCATTAAAGAAAGCTACAGAGCAGCTCTGTCCAGCAGA
The DNA here is from genome assembly GCA_004027185.1 of Glis glis. NCBI lineage: Eukaryota > Metazoa > Chordata > Mammalia > Rodentia > Gliridae > Glis > Glis glis. The sequence goes on from PVJS01028178.1 coordinate 21,103, forward strand.
AATAAAACAAAAAGCACATATGCAATTTATTTATTTATTTATTTATTTATTTATTTTGTACTGAGGATTGAACCCAGGAGCATTCTACCTCTGAGCTACACCTCCAGCCCTATTTTATTTTGGAACAGGGTCTTGGTAAGTTGCCGAGGGCCTCCCTAAATTACTGAGGTGGGCCTCAAACCTGTGACCCTCCTGTCTCAGCCTCCCTAGTACTGAATTACAGGCATATGCCACTGCTACTGGAGCACATAAGCAATTTTAAATGTCCTAATAGCCATGTGTAAAAAGTGAAAAGAAACGAGTGAGATTAATATTAATTATACAGTTGACTTAGCCCAATATATGCAAAATATTATCATGTCAACATAAAATCAGTGTAAAAATTTTTAGTAACATTTTGCATTCTTTTCTCACTCTAAGTCTTTGGAATCTGGTGTGCATTTTATACTTACAGCACACATTTCAGTTCACACCAGTGACGTTTCAAGTACGCACAGCCGCATGTATCAAATGGCTACCATCTTGGATGGCACAATGCCAGAAGACTTCATCCCTTTTCCCTTCTTCTTCCATCTATCCTTCTTCCTTTTTGCCTCATAAGTCATTGGTATTACAGGTCTTTTGGTCACTATTATTTTCTGTTTACAAAGATCACATATCTTCACTATAGAACATGCATTCTCTGGAACCCTCACTAGGAGTTAGGCCATTGTGAGCACTGGGTTCACATTTTTCAACTCTCAAGCGCAAGATCAAGGTCCGTCCAGTTCATATGAAAATGAAGAGGAATTAAGACTGGAAACTTCAGAATATGCAGTAAATTTTCAGAGGGCCTTTGGGATATACAGAATAGATGTTTGTCTGCCATACTGAGTTCTCACAAAGCTTTGAACACGTAAGCCTGAAATTTTAGCTTACTTGGGCTTGCATTTCAGGGGTCATATTCACAGAAGATATTCCCAAGAATAGGATAACTGTCCACACTGGCCCATCAGAACAAAGCATCAATCTTTCAGGAAGAAAGAGATGCCTGGGCACCAAGAAACAGAGCAGCACAAAGCAGCTGAACTTTCTCCCCTTAATGAACTGATGAAGACCTTTAATTCAAGAAGCTGATTTTTGTGAGGTGGATTTCATGTGATACTTTCTTGTTGAAAGTACTGTATACATGCAACTAAACCACAGAAAGTGAAGAATTGCCAGGTGAAAGCTCAGATGACTAAAATAAGATGAGTATATAATCATTAGCAGTAATGAGCAAGACTTGTGTGCACTAATATCTGTGATGTTGCCATGTAAGCAAGATACAGGCCATCCTTTGCATGATCCTTTGCAAAACATATATTGTAAATGTCAATGAGATAGATATAGCTAGACATATCTAGATGAAGACATGGGCAAGTCTAGAAAATAAGAATGAGACGCATCAGAGTTTTCAGGATTGGATTATAGAGGTAAAAACTGGATGAGCAGGTGGGTATGTTTGCTTATTTTTTGTATAAATTTTAATAGTGCAACTGGTTGGTTAACTCTTTTTGATGTGATTTTTGGAATTATTATTATCAGTCACTCTTAGTAGTAGTGACAAAATAACAGTACTATGAAAACAAGTCAACTGTGTTCAAAACAGTTCAAATGACAGGATCTCTGGCATGGAAATATTTACCTATTTGGCATGCTTTTGCCCTGCTCTTGATCTTTTCTGTACCAACCAAGATCCCCAGCTAATTTAGCTACAATAAACTGGTAATAATTAACATTTACTGATCTTTCAGTAAGAGCTTCACTTGCATTCATTGAACTTTCTTAACAGTATTAAGGGGTAGTGTCTCAGACAGTATTCTCACTGCTGTAACCCAAAGTAACTGATTACACAACTTAGAGGAAGGTAGATTTATTTACTCAAAGTTTTTGGAGATTCCAGAGTTCAGTGTATGCCAGGCCAGGTCTGTGGAGCTCAGGAATGGTGGCAGGGAGGAGAGAGAGGGAGAGAGCAAGGCTTTGCTCTTATAACATGGAGGCTGAAATCAGGAGGTGGGTGGAAGAGACAGAGAGAGAAAGGGAAAGAGAATAGGAGGATTCAAAAACAAAGGAACAGTTCCTAAAGCTACACCCTCAGGAACACACCTTCTCTAGCCATACCCACCTGCCTAGGTTACTATACCCAGTAAATCCATTACAATGGGTTTTTCAACTGATGAGATTACAACCCTTCTGACTTAACTATATCAACTCTGAACATTAATACATGAGCTCTTCCGGGGACATTCTATACCTAACCATAACAGATAGCTATTACAACTTTATTTTAGATATGAATAAAACAAGACACAGTAAGACTGAGTTATGGAACCATGGTCACACAACTGGCCAGAATTAAGACCAGAATGTTGCTTGGCAACCCAGTGATGGGACCCCCTCTCCTGACTCTGGTATTCTCACACCACCCTAGGGCCTGTGAGCAGAAGATACCTGTACCCTGACTTCTCGACATACCAGTCACTTGAATTAGGTAAGATGTATTCATTTAGGGGGGTAAAATTTCTGCTTGATCTTACCTGAGAATGGGTGGTCACCAGAGTTGACAGTCTACTAAAATTGTCCAATATATTAGGGTGTTGACTTGCTAAAGTGCAAGCCAGAAAGCGTAGGGTGTCTCTGGAGGGCTGACGTGGGTGTTTTCAGCACTTTTTCACCATTCTAATGACTACAAGCTTTGTTTTAGAGAAGATCTGAGCTGCAAAATGTGTCACCACCAACAGGCTGCAGTTTTAATGATCCAGTTTTAATTGTGAAAGTGAGTCTCCTTGCTAGTAAGAAGTGTGGAATCCATCAACAGATACAGTGAATTGCCCTGAACACTGCATGTCTAACAGTCGGTATTGTTTGGCTTGTGAACTGCTTGTTTAGCATTGACATTGGGAGGATTTTGAAAATTATTTTTATTATTAATGGCTTCAAGTCCCAAGTAGTCACAAACATTACCAAAGGTGACGGCTGATGGTGATGAATTAGTAAATCTCTTTCCTGTTCCTTGCTAATTTCATAATGCTGTCCTCAGAAAAGTCACCAGCCATCATGTATCAGCCCTGAATGAACTGTGGTGTAATGTGTTTTATTTAGGCTCTGACTCAGATATAATTTGAAAAACATAAAAATCCTATTTAAGATGAGCATGGTGGTGCACACCTGTAATCCCAGTACTTCGGAGGCTGAGACAGAAGGATTGTAGGTTCAAGGCCAGCCTCAGCAACCTAGCATGACCTTGTTTCAAAATAACAAATAAAATAGAGCTGGGGTATAGCTCAGAGGTAGAAGGTACTGGGTTCAATCCCCAGTACCACACAAACACAAAAAAAGAACAACAACAAAGCCGGACATGGTGGCACATGCTTGTAATCCCAGTACTTTGGGAGGCAGAGACCGGAGGATCCAGGTTCGCGGCCAGCCTCAGCTCTCTCTCTCTCTCCCTGTCTCTCTCTCTCTCTACCTAGTGAAGCCCTCCGCAACTTCGTGAGACCCGGTTTCAAAATAAAGCATAAAAAAATAGGGCCGGGGGTGTAGCTTGGAGGTAGAACGCCCCTGGGTTCAATCCTCGGTACCGCAAAAAAAAAAAAGAACAACAACAAAAAAAAAACTATTTAACTACAAATTTTACAAGATTACTCCCCAAACATGTTCTCTTATGGTGTACAATTCAGATATTTGGGAAGAGTAAAGTCAAGCTGGTCATCTTGATACCATTATCTTCCCCCATCACTGGTACCATGCCTTGCTCCAAATTAATTATGGGCTCAAACTAACCCTCAGCATTGGGAAACTCTCAATCGAAGCAATTTTTAGAGACAATGGATGGTTTCTTGTACAAATTATTGGTCTACCTACAAGTACTCTACTACTACTGTTTCTTGATTATCCCCAAATATTTCTGTTTGATTCTGTGTTTCTTCCTTGTCCGACCAAAGATATATTTGACCAGTATATCTGGCTACATCTGAAATATGTTCATTCTCTGACTTTTGTTAAGTATATCATTTTCCTTTCTGTGCCTTCCTTTTCTCATCTATAAAATGGGAATAATAATCCATATTCTGTTGAATTGGTGAGACAATTATGGAAGATGAAGGAGGTTTATCACAAGTCGTAAGTGGTTTTTTTTCTTTTCCCACCAGGACATACTTAATTAAGAAAAAGGAAAATTGGTCTAAAAAGAAAGAAGCAGCATACCAGAAGCAATATTAATAAAGAAATTGAGAGCCATAATGGTAGATCCTTCAAAAAGTTGCTTTAAAAGTAGTCATTGTAATACTGATTCATTATTTAGTGAATAATGGGGGAAGTAAGATACTGGAAATATTGGCATGAAGATAGAGAGTGAAAAAAATCAAGTAAAAGAATTTTAAGATCCTTTTTAAGGCTAAGAAAATAGACAGGTTTGCCGGGCGTGGTGGCGCACGCTTGTAATCCCAGTACTTTGGGAGGCGGAGACCAGAGGATCTGGGTTCGCGGCCAGCCTCAGCGTGCATGCGCGCGCACGATTGATCGATCGATCTATCTCTCTCTCCTCTCTCTCTCTCTCTCTCTCTCTCTCTCTCTCT
>PVJS01028179.1:8909-25801 GCA_004027185.1 Glis glis
CAAAGAACTTAAAAGACTTTACACTAAGAAAACAAACAACCCGATCAAGAAGTGGGCAACTGAAATGAATAGACACTTCACGAAAGAAGAGATACAAATGGCCAATAGATACATGAAAAAATGTTCAACATCATTAGCAATCAGGGAGATGCAAATCAAAACTACTCTAAGATTTCATCTGACCCCAATTAGAATGGCAGGCACTAAGAAGTCAAACAACAACAAATGTTGGCGAGGATATGGGGAAATTGGGACTCTTCTACACTGCTGGTGGGATTGCAAACTAGTTCAACCACTCTGGAGATCAGTGTGGAGATTTCTCAGAAAACTGGGAATGGATCTACCATATGATCTGGCTATACCACTATTGGGTATCATACCAAAGGGATTGAAACTAGAAAACAACAGTAATATATGCATACCCATGTTCATAGAAGCACAATTCACAGTGGCCAAATTATGGAACCAACCTAGATGTCCATCAACAGATGAATGGATTACAAAATTATGGGAAATACACACAATGGAATTCTACTCAGCAATAAAGAAAAACAAAATAACAGCATTCGCAAGAAAATGGAAAGATCTGGGGAACATTATGTTAAGTGAGATTAGCCAATCACAAAAAAAGAAGGGACATATGTTTTCATTAATATGCTCAAATTAGGGAGTAGTGGGGACACAAAAGGGACTCCAATGGCAATAGAGAACCCTCAGTGGTGCAAGGGAAGGAGTACAAGGAAAGGGGAAGGGTAAGAAAGAAGTGAATCTATGGAATTACTGTCATAAACAATGTGTATATATGAGATTATACCAACATCATTCTCAGTGCTACATGTGGGGGGGAGGCAGGGGGAGGCGTGGGGAGGGACACCAAGAGCTGTGTGCATGTATGTTAACACCAAACTGATACTCATTGTGATGTGAGACTACAATGCACCAATAAAAACATAAAAAAAAGAAAAATAACTTGTCAGTCAGGCATGGTGGTGCACATCTGTAATCCTAATCCTTGGGAGGTTGAGACAGGAGGATCACAAGTTCAATCCTCCAGCCTCAGCATTGTAGTAAGACTCTCAACAACCTATGAAGACCCTGTTTTAAAACAAAAATTTAAAAAAAAGGGTGTTGGAGGTATAGCTCAGAGGTAGAATGACCCTTGGTTCAAACTCTAGTACCACAAAAAGACTAAGTAAATAAATAAAATAAAAAAGAAATATAATTTGTTCATAAGATTTACATTTATTTCTAAAATCTGTATTCTGTTCCATTGGTATATTTTCCTTTGTGCGTGATACCATATTGTATTGATTACTTGAAATCCAATGTGTTAATCTCCCAAACATGTTTATATCTTGAGTTGTTTTATTTCTCAAGGTATTTTGCATTTCTACATTGTTTTAGAATTAGATGACTAACTTCTGCAAAAATATGATCATCCTTATATTTGTTTCCTTGTGCCTATTTTCTTTTTCTTTAGTTGTTTTATGGTTTTCATTAAATAAGGTAGTTATCATTTGTTTTGAACAAATTGTTTATAATGTGCTATGATGTAGTTTTAGTTATTCTTAGGTGATTCTTGTTCATGCCTTTCTTCTGTGTGGGCTTAACTAATGTCCATTATTTGTGGGCATATAGTTTTGGAAATATTTTGAATATTTTCAGCCATTATTTCTCTCAGTATCTTTATTTCTTTCTCTATCCTTCCATTCTCTTTGGGGAACTAAAACTACAAATATGTGAAGAAGCTTGAGGCTGTCTCAGTGTTCCTCAGTGTTCTTTTTTTTCTGTATATTTTCTATTAATATATCTTCAAGTTCACTAAAATTTTCTTTTACAATGTTTAATTACCTTCTATGTTTCTGCTTAACTTTTTCAAAATAATTAATATTGTCACAATATTTGTTTTATTTATTTTATACTAACTTTGATATCTATGTCAGTTATGAAATTTTTATTACTTCATTGCATGCCTTTTACATTTTGATTGATCTTTGACTTTGTAAATTTTACCTAGTTCTGTGCACATTAAACTTTGTTTCCATGAGAATTCAATTGGCTTATTTTGGAAAAGTTTCATCCTTCCTGGTCTTGATTCTTAGTTTTATTAGGTAAGAATAGAGCAGGGTTGAATCTAGGGCTGAATATTTCTCACTACAGAGGCAAAACTCCTTCGTGTACTCTATCTAGTATCTTGCAGATTAGAAACCTTTCCTATCTTGATAGTTGTGATAAGATTAGCATTTGCATCCATAGGTTCTATAAAGTAGACTGTCCTTCTCAATATAGATGGACATTGTCTAATCCATTGAGGGCCAGAATAAAACAAAAGTTGGAAGAAGTAGGTGTTCAACTATTTTGCTTTTTGCCTGCCTCTTTGAGCTTGGACATCTCATCTTACTTCCTTCTTGGGCCTTCTGTCAAACTAGTATTATTTCACTCGATTTCCTGAGTCTTCAGTTTGCATTTGGCATATTGTGGAATTTATTTGCCTCTTTAATATGTGAGCTAATATTTCATAAATAATCTATCTTTTTCTCCTGTATATGTATATACATATATGTATATATGTGTATATTTATTTACAAATATATATGCACACACAGCTCTCCTATTGGTTCTGTTTCTCTGAAGAAGCCTAATACACTAATACAATCATGAAAATAGGAATTTTTCTAGGCCCTGTCTGAAAGGCTGAATTACCTTTTCCTTTAATCATTTTGATGGTTTGTTTCAGGACCTAAGACAGTTTATTTCTTTTCTTTTCCTTTTTTTTTTTTTTTGTGTGTGTGTGTGGTACTTGGGATTGAACCCAGAGGCATACTATCTCTGAGTCCTATTCTGTACTTTATTTTTTTTATTTTGAAACAGGGTCTCACTAAGTTGCAGAGGGCCTCGCTAAATTGCTGAGGCTGGCAGGGAGCCTGTGATCCTCCTGTCTTGGCCTCCCAAGTACTTGGATACAAGCAGGTGCCATGACACCTGGCTAAGACAATACTCAGCTCCATCTTCACAGTGTCAAGGTGAAATTTATGCAAACTACCAATTTACTTTCCTGTGGAACTCTCTCTTCTTCAGTATTTGGTAAACTCTAGCTACCTTTGTGGCCCATGTCCTCAGCTTCATCTCTTCAACTCAAGAAACTCATTGAGTGCTACATGGGTTTTCCTCCCTGTGCCATGGCCTGGAAAGTCTCATAAAATAGTAACTTTGGCCATGATAAGTCTCACACTATTTATTTCTTATCTCTGAGGGATCAATTTCCTTTGTTGCCTGTTGTCCAATATCTTAAAATCCATGGTTTCTGTGCCATTGAAACAAATAAAAGAGAAACTAGATTTCTTCTAAGGAATCTCAGAGTGGTGTTAGAGAAAATTTACAAAGGACTCCAGTTTGCTAGGCTGACAAATCAGCATGGACTTTGAGCTACTAGGGCTTGACTATCAAGTATAGAGATCATGACAATATGCCTAGATGATTATAAAAATGTAATATAATATGAATTGTATTTAATAACAATATTAAGCTCCTCCTTATGAGAAACATAAACATGTTGAAATGTTATCCTCCTGTTTTCTGGTGATCGAGTTTCATAAATTTAATTGTATTCCATCATATTTGGAAATACTCTCTTTCTATAATCTGTAATGTATGTTGAATGCTGCCCTAAATACAGTGCAGTGCCACCTTTCACGATGTATCATATGCAATTCATCAAGAAAAATATCATTAAATATTGTGGGAGATGAAAATGATTAAGAAATCTAGGAAATTATTCAGGTTTCTGTCATAGGCAATGGTATAAATTTTTTTTGTACTGAATTCTGGCCAAAGACAGAGATACTAAGTATTTATTGGATGGTTAGGAGTACAGATTTTGAATTTGAATGACTTTGAATGAGAAATCACAACCAGAAAATAATATCCCACCAAGTACACATTATGCATTTAATATATTGTAGTTAGATAAATGAGTGAATGTATATGACTAATAAATTTCTTCTGGGAAAATAAGAACAAATTGGTTTTAATCACCTCATTTATGGAATTTACTCTACATTCTCCATTTCATCATTTCAGAAATTTTCTTGACTGTGTATTCCAGGAAAAATATTATAAATCTTGGAAATACACCACTAATAAAAATAATAAACTCCAGTCTATAACCTTGAGGAATTATTTTTTCTAATATGAGAAAATGTTAAGAAGGTGATGAGTATAGAAATCATCGAAAATAAAAAGGACACAGGTCAAATAGAATTATGTGATGTAAATGGGAGTTCAGATAATTTTCAGTAAGGTTGGAGAAATCTGTTTTTCTTCATGTTAAACTAATATATGTAGCGACCCATTGAATCAATTTTTCTGCTTTAACCTAGGAGTTATTTCAAAATCCTGTAGAAAGAATTAATTAAATCTAAACTGTTTGTTTGAAAATTGTTGTTTTCTAATACTGGAAATAAAATCTAAATTGGAGGAGAAAACTTTTAATTGAAAATGTGTTATGTAAATCACATATTAAATGTACTATTCCTTTTTTTAGTTTTTTTTTAAACTTAGTAGAAAAATAAAACCAGCATTACCTTTCCAATTTGAGCTCTGAACCATGGTCTAGTTAAACTTTTTCCCTATTTCTCAGAAAATACAATCCTTTAAATTCATGACTATAACTAAACTCATTATACTTCTCAGTTTCCAAATTTCAGTAAAACGTCTTATTTTACACCTTGACTCCACAGTATGCCTATATTTATGACTTTCATCAAAGACACAGAAAAATAAAATGCAGACTTATACTTTCAAAATTGTAGAAAATTTATGAGATAAATTATATGCGAGAGAATATTTTCTGAACATGTATTTATCGGCATGTTAATAAAGTCTTATTGTGGCTGCATGTTGAGATTAAGTATTTCAAAGAGTTAGGGAATAGGCACTAAAAGTAAATAAAAGAGTGCATAATCAAGGGTGTAAATGTGTGTGTGTGGGTGTGGGTCTGTGTATATGTGTGTAGCTGTGGATTTGTGTTAGAGAAGACTGTAATGTTTGAAGTACTTGAGGAAGTGCAAACAAATAAAATAATTCTTAGTTTCTTATGACTGATGTACTAATTTACCACAAACTTACCAGATTAAAGCAGTGTAAATTTATTCTCTATGGTTTTGAGGTCAGAAATACAAAAATTTGTGTGGGTGGACTAAAATTGAGAGGTAGGCTAAATGCCTCCTAGAATCTCTAGGAGAGAGCCTCGTGTTTGGTTTTCTCCAGCTTCTAGAGGTTGATTATATTTGCAGGTGCTGAAGATTCAGACATGGGTGTCTTAGGGGGCTATTCATTATATCTAATGCTACTATTAATGCAAATTTAGACATGCTTTCTTCCAAATAGTTTTGCAGGCTATTGAAAGTATTAGACGTGTAACTACACATAAAACAGGTGTGTGTGTGTGTATGTGTGTGTGTGTATGTGTGTGTGTGTGTGTATGTGTATGTGTGTGTGTACCTATTTAACAGGTATGTGTGTGTAGTGTTTGTTATATATGAGAAAATATTTTTACCTAATAGAGATCAACAGGTTTATTCAATTGCTACTTGATGTGATTTGGAAAAGAAAAATGAACCTAAAGGTTCTTCCAAAGATATTAACCATAGGCAGTACCTTAAGACATTCTTGTGTGAAATGTTACTGTTTTATACTAACTCTCAAGTGACAATATTTATGCTAGAATTAAAATCAAATATTATTTCTCAAATCTATTATTTATTTGGAATAAGGAAAATATCTTGGCTTATTCTTTCCTTCCTACTAGTAAGAAATTTATTATGAAAAATCACATTTTCAAGAGCTACAACAATTTTCACTGAATTATTACTCATTGGAATATAAATCTTAATTGTGCAATTACAAAAATAATAGTGTTATATTTTAGCTCATAGTTGAGAGAATAAAAATTACATTCATCTTATTATCTTCCCTAAAAAGACATTTAAAAATACAAAGAGAGAAACTAGTTTCAAATTATAATACTAGTTATAGAAGTCAAACTTCACGTATCATTGCTTTTAAGAGAATATTAAATGAAGACATTGTTTTTGAAATTTTTATATCTAACAAGGGAGAGGAAAATAGCCCTAAAATCACTCAAGATTACAGGATATTAATTTGAATCACAAATTAGTCTTGACGGCATCGATTTTTAATATATAGAATGCAGTTGAATATTGGAAATTTCATGAATTCACTCTACTGCTGTAAGAATACAAGCAAGAGAGAGTGAGCAAAGCACCCCAGATAAATTAAAACATAAATTCCCAATTCCCTGATCAGTTCATTTTTCTATTTTTCACAAAATCTATTGCAAGTATCCTTGACATATAAAGGCACAAGTGTAAAAACAGTACAATACTATCAAAAGAATTAAGGAATTATAAATATTCTTTGGGAGACTGATATTTGTTGTGGAAAAAATCAAGTTATGTATTCTCTTTTTACCCCAATGGATTAAAGGCAAAAAGTAAGAAATTAAAAATGAAACATGAGATAACAACTGGATCACTATTTGTAAAGAACAAAATTGCCACAGTATCAGTACATACATTTGTTCCCTGAGTGTGTATACTTCAATGCATTTTCTAAGCATTAAATCATGTATGTGCAGGAGACATATGAAAGCTTAGCCAGATGTAGCCACAAAGCATAATAGTAGTAAAAACTAAGATGATTCACATTAACCTGAGTACAATTTGACTCTTATCCTTGACATGGCTTTCTTGCCCATTAAATTTGTATTCTGGGTGGACAATTGCCTCATCACTTGTAACTGTACTTTTTCATAGGAAATAGGATAGGTGGAGGTGATAAAAAAATACATCCTCAACACAGTTCCCTGGGCCAGTGAGTTCAGGAGGTCTTCTCAAACCAGGATCACTGTAGGACACATTTTGCTTTCAATTCCATATTAAAAACATGTGAGAATGTTTCTCAATTTTTTCTTGTTTTATCATTTGGAGTATCCTAAGAGAGATGTCTCCTGTAGACTTTCCATCTCCCCAGACTCTCAGATTTTCTGAGCTTGAGATTTGAGAAAACCAGTTCTTAGTTTGGGAGTCCAAAACAGGTGGTGCACAAACAAAACATTGAGACAACTATCATTAAACTCTTGGAGGTTTAATTAATCTGAGTAGCCCTATGGGCTACTTTTGTGCTCATTATACATTATAATCTATATTTGTGCATGCATCTTTCTATATGTCATAATTTAACTTAGAGTAATTAAATTATTAGTGGCAACTATGGGGACTTTTTGACGTGAATAATCTTTCCTCATTTGAAAGGTATTTTAGAACAAAAAGAGACCAAATGTCCAATTGTCTTTTACTTGCCATGCTATATAGAAATTTCTAAAGAAAATAAAGATTACAAATTGTTTTCTTTCCCAGTCTAAATGCAGTAAAACTTAAAAAAAAAACAGGATAGTTCTAGGAATATAATCCTAGCTCTCCGTATTTTATATCAATTGGTTTCTATGTTGATGGAACCTCAGTTATAAAGAATTAGATGAGAATCAATGGTAATGGAAAGAATCTGAGATTTTTCTGGCAATTACATTGCATTTTATTAAAAATCAGAGGAGTTTAGAAAAGACATAGATGTTATTTTAATTTTTTTGTGTGTGAGTATGGTGCTGGGAATTGAACCCAGGGGCACTCTACTTCTGAGCTATACTCCCAGCCCTATTTTATTTCTTATTTTGAAACAGGGTTTCAATAAATCACTGCACACTGGCCTGGAGCCTGGGATCCTCCTGTCTCAGTCTGTACTGTAATTGCAGTTGTTGCCACCCCACCTGGTTGAAGCAGTTGTACATGTTAGGCAAGGTTTTTTTGCTTTTGTTTTTGAGGTTATCCCTGAAGTCTTTCCTGTGAAACTAGATTAGCCTATAGTTCAATTCTATAAACTAGCAGTCAGCAACAAAATTTCTGTTAAGGGCCAGAGAGTAAATAACTTAGGTTTTTTTTTGAGCCATATGGGTGCAGTTGCAACTACTAAATTTTGCTGTTGTATAAAGTACAGACAATACATAAATGAATGTGTGTGGCTGTATTCTGATAAAATTTCATTTATAAAGAAACCAGCAGGCTATTCTTGGAAGACCTTTGATCTAAGCAAGGGAAAGATGGATCCATTGAAGATTTTAGAGATAGACAACATTCAGAAGTCTATGCTGAAGCAAATGTGACCTAGACTCCCCGTGTGTGTGTGTGTGTGTGTGTGTGTGTGTGTGTGTGTGTGTACGCTCATTCATGTGTGCATGCATAAAGAACTATCAAAAAGCAATAAAGGATCTAATAGTCAAGCAAATTCTGAAATGGAAGACAGTCCCATTGCCAGATTTCCAACCTATGTCTGCACATTTTGCAAAAGCCTCAGAACAAAAGAAAAATCAGCCACAGAATAAATCAATGGCCCCTCACGGAACAAAGAACTAAATGTTTCTAGTCCAGTCCTTGAATACCAAAGTTCAAAAACCTCTTGGTAAAAAGACTTGAAGATATTGTAAATTGAAAGGATATTGAAAAATGACAAGTTCGCCTGCATTAGACAAGATACTGAAAATTAATAAAAAACAAGTATGAAAAATAAAGGTTCTCTGAGTGGAATAAAATATTCCAATTTACCCTCATGTATACAAGAAACATTTTTCTCGAAATACTAAAGGATGACCTTGCAACTTTGATGTATCTCCACAACATTAACATTAACTTTTCCCATGGTCATAACTCTTCCCTTGGAGTAAACAATTCTGGTGGTGGTGGTCTCTAAAACGTGCAGAAGTTCTGCATGTCTTTGCCTATCACTCAGATCTTTACCAAAGGAACACTCTTCTTCTCACTTTTTTTCCTTTGTGACAACACACCTGCTGATTTAATATGAAGAACCTACTGTTCAACTGAGCAGAGAAAATTCCCATATTAAATCATCACTGATGACCTATTCCTTAAAATCTCTGGGAATTCCTTACTCAAAATGAGAATTTAGATGATTGGGATATTGATTTACTGGCATTCTTGCTTTTAAATTATGCCCAAAATAAAAATTTCAAGATACAGGATTCTTGTTAGCCAAAGTTCTATTGACATTGGCAGAATTATTGGGGCGAAACCCATAAAGATTTGAATGGTCCCAAACGTGAACGATATCCTGTCAAATAGCATAGCCTAATAGATAAAAGATTCACCTTACCTTGGATTTGCTCTTGAAATAATCATATTATTTTATTCAAGAACACAGTGAGTGTAGATATAGATTTATTCTGGCTCTCAGGCGCATAAGTAGAATAGTAATTTTCTTTTTCTCTTTAGAATCCAAACCAAACATTCTTTCATTTTCAGTCTTTCAGAAGGCTACATGTTTTACAATGTATATTATCTGCCTTTTTTAGTGGTCCCTAGATCAATGTTTTGCAATACTGAAAAAGGTTGTTGCTTTACCTGAAAAAAATTAATATACATGTCAAAAGAGTTACTTCCCAGAGATTTGCTGAGGTAACTTCCTAACTTATACAATTTCCAAAACACATTAAGGATCATGAATATTTAATGCAGATAAAAAATTAAAGGGTGAATTAAAAAGTATTTTTGATCTTTATTATACATTAGATACATTGTCAAAATCATTTTCTTTGAGAGATAAATGAAAGAAGGCGATTTTACTTTATTTCGGTTTTGCCAATTCCTCCCAACAAGTTCCTGAACATCATATTTCTTAGGAAGCATTTGTGTTGTTGTAGGAGCTCTTGCTCTGAACAAATTGGGAGTCCACAGAATGTTAGAAGGAAATGCAAGCCTGTTTTTTCTCCGCAGGGCACTCAAGGAAACACTGTAATAGAACATAGGAGACATGCAGTATTAGATTTTTGTTCTCTGGCAAATAGGTTGTAAGTATGAAGTAGCCAGCTTTTAACGATGCCCTACAGTCTAGAGGATTGTCATGTTTGAGACACCAAAATCAGACACAATCTCAGGTGGCAGAGTAGGGGGAGATTAGATTTTTTTTCCCCTGAGAATATGGTAGTCCCTCCCCTGATTCTTTCACAATTCAGAGAGTGGAAAAGCAGGTCTTGGGCTAAGAGAGGGACTAATTTTCTCCTGTCCTTGTGGATTAAGAGTTGGTGAGCTAGGACCTGGTTCATTTCGTTGGCAGGGATCAATGGACACTTCACAGTATGGGGTTTGGCAGGTTGCACCAATGTGTTGGGTTCTAATGAGAACTATTTTTCATTCCTCCAAGATGGCACTATGCCATTAATTCTTAATCACTTTTATTTGTGTTTTTGATGTTTGTTCTTCTGTTTTCTTTCTTTTTTCTTTCCTTTTTTTGTACTAGGGACTAAACCCACTTCAAACACTAAACTACACTTCCGGACCTATTTTATTTTTTATTTTGAAATAGGGTCTTGCTAAGTTGCTGGGGTCCTTGCTAGATTGCTGGGGCTGTCTTTGAACCTGCAACATTCCTTATTCAGCCTCCCAAGTACTTGGATTTTAGGTGTGTGCCACCTTGCTTGCCTTGTTCATCTGTTTTGACACTCTAGTACTGCCTGAATTTTCAGGAGTTAAGGGATGAGAGAAGTAGTTAAGATGCATTTTGGAATCATGGAATAAATGAACTTGACAATTTAAAACACCAAGAAATGATCAACAGAAAGTAGGAATAGCTCTAATGTGGAAAGCATGCTGCTCAGTTAATGTGAACCAGTAAGAATAGTATGTGGCCAGGCGTGGTGTGCATGCCTGTAATCCGAGAACTTGGAAAGCTGAGACAGGAGGATTGCAGGTTCGAGGACAGTCTCAGCAATTTACCAAGACTCTCGTCAACCTAGGATGATCATTTCAAAATAAATTAGATCTGGGGGTGTAGCTCAGAGGTAGAATGCCCCTGGGTTCAATCCCCACCCCCCAAAAAATGAAGAAGAATAGTGTGGAATAGATTAGAATCCCTTGTAGATTCCCAGAAATCACTAGTGAAGAGAATTGGAAAATACTATTTTTCCTTTCAAAATGGATGGGCGTTTACCACCTGGTTGTTCATCATGGGTGGAAGTTTTATATATATGACTTATTATAAATGGAAGAAATTTAAACTGGTAATTCAGAAATATTTTTACTACATCACTGAGAATTAGCTTTGATGACAAAATTAAGAAAGTGGTTTTCATTCGAATAGAACTCATTTCTCTTCTCTCCCATCCATGTAGATGATAAAATGAACATTGAAATGGCCTTGAGTGGCATAATTATAGTTTTAAATTTGTAATTTTCAGATGGTTATGAATTATACAAATTGTTTACTGCAAACTGAATAATACACTCTACCTTCTTCTTTGGATGTGTCAAATACATTTTATAAATATGTGTGGCATGATTACCTATTTTATAATGCATTTCCATTTTATTCATGCAGTGTAAACAGGTTAACACATTGTAGCTTTTACAGTACAAATATTTAAGCATACTACATAACTGTATAAAACAGAATTTGAAGGGGTTAGGACTTACTGGAGGCTGCTGTGGTTTGGATTTGGAAGGTCTCCGAATGGCTTAGGCGTTGAAGGCTTGGCTCCAGTGCAGCAATGTTCAGAGACCCGGCTTTTGGGAAGGGATTGGATCATGAGGAATCCAAACAATGGGTGGATTGATCTATTAATAACTGAATGGACCATTGGATGGCGGTGTCTGTAGGCAGAGGCATGGTTGGAGGAAGTAGGTCACTGGCAGCCTACCCTGGAAGAATATTTCTTCTCCTCAGCCTCTTCCTTTCTCTTTTTGTCTCCAAGTTGCCATGAGCTGGGCATCTTTGCTTCACTTTCTGCCATGTTTTCTGCCTCACTGGAGGCCCAAAGCAATGGAGCCAGCTAAGCATGGAATGAACCTCTGACACCATGAAACAAAATAAACTTTCCACCTTTACGTTGTTTCCCTCAGGGTGGTTGTCATAGTGACAAAAAGCTGACCAACACAGAGCCAAACTATTTGGATATCATGTAAGTGAACTTCTATCACAATGAACTTCAATGGTATATTAAATGTCTTGGTTTATTTAAATTTCATTGTAGATTTTACTAGAATTCAGATTTTTACCTTTATATTTCTTGTGGGATTTTTTTTTGGAATGAGTTTCAGTCTTTTGCAAGGCACTTCAATGTTCTGACAGAGGAAAAGTAAGCCTGTTGCAGCCAGAAGTCTTTTACCTGTTTTTTCAATTATATTTGAATTATATTTGAATTTTCCACATTTGTTTCTATTTTTCTTCCAAACCTTATCTTTCCCTTGTATTGGGTCCTATAAGTTTACAATAACGAACCATTCTATTTATAGTTTTCTCCTTCTCGTTGGCTGAAGTTCTTTGAGGATCAAAGTAAAATTTAGGAGTATGAAACAGCACTTCTCTTACCAGATGGCACCTGCTAGAGTTTAGATCTAGGATGTCCCCCCAAAGTCCATGTGTTAAAGACCTGATCCCCAGCTTGTTGCTGTTAGAAGGTAGTAAAACCCTTAAGAGGTGGGGTCTAGAGGGAAGTCTTCCTGTCACTGGGGCCATGCCCTTGAAGGGGCTAGTGTGACCTCAGCCCTTTCTTCTTCCTCTCTCATATTATGGCCATGAGCTGAACAGCTTTACTTCCCCACATGCTCCCTGCCATGATGTGCTACCTCTCCATAGTTTCAAAAGCAACAGACTGATCAATCATGGACTAGAACCTCTGAAACCATGAGAAAAAAAATACAACTTTTCTCTTTAGAAGTTGATTATCTTTGCTCTTTGTTGTAGTAATGGAAAGCTGACAAACACATTATCTGAATTCCAATATATTTCTTTCCAGCTCTGTCACTACGCAAAAATCTCTACTTAATTTTTTAAAACTTTCTCAGCTTTCCCTTTGAATAGGGAAATTACTGGAATGTAAAAGTGTGAGTCTTGCCAAACTATGTCAGTGAGCTTCCAAATGGATTTATCCTCATTCAACCTGTGATCCTCCTGTCTCAGCCTCCCAAGTACTGAAACCACGGATGTGTGCCACCACGCCCAGCTTAGCCATGTTTTTAGCTTTTGTGTGTGTGTGTGGTGTGTGTGTGTGTGTGTGTGTGTGTGTGACTGAGGATTGAACCCAGGGGCATTCTACCTCTGATCTATACCTCTAGCCATTTTAAATTTTTATTGTTGTTGTTTTGTTTTGAAACAGGGTCTCCTGAGTTTGCTGCAAGTCTCCCAAACTCACCAAGGCTGGTCTCAACCTGCGATCCTCTTATCTCAGCTTGACAAGTACTAGGATTACAGGCCACTATGCCCACCCAGCTTCAATACCCCTCTTAACTGACTAAGTCTTGCCATTCAGTTGTCTTTGTCCCCATGTTGCAATTATTCTGGATTTGAGAATATTTGCTTATTATTTAATTATTTAAATATTAGCTGAGAATAATATTTTTGGGCTGCTTCTTCTTCACAATTTTGTGGATATTGCTTTATTGTTTTGGGACTTCGAAAGCTATTATGATGAAATTTATGGTCATAACTTTTTTTCTGTCTAGCAATGAGAAACCCATATAAATTGTCTATCTACATTACTGAAAGCTTCTTTTTTGAACTGTACAGGTTAACTTCCATTAGAAGTGATACATCAATGTTTATATGTTTTCTTTAATCTATTCACTTATATAAGTAGTGAATGCTATTTCAAGCCATACCTGCAGTTCTCTAATCATCCCATGACTGTTTTCACTTATTAAAACTGAGCATACTTTTCTACTTTATTCTCAATTAAATTCACTAAGATTATTTTTCTATTAAGCCTTTCATTTATGTAAGTCTTCCAGCCCTTTCTCATTTATTTAATTTTCATGTGTTTTGGTGCTCAATTTATTTTCTGAAATTACAGATGTCACTTTCATGTAAATTAGTTGTTTATTTAATTTTTGTTTAATTTAAAATATTCCTATATTAAAAGCATTTGTAAGGAACTGATCTTTGTTTTCCCCTCAACCTGGATTCTTTGCATACCTTTTATATGCCAGGCAATTTTTAAAATTCATAATGTATTTTAAAAATCTTTATTATGCTTAACATTACCAACTTTCATTAAAGGATCTAGTATCATTGAATTTCCTCACTCCCATTCAATTGTATTTAATGCAACTTGATTCTCTTTAGTTAAAGAGTAAGAGTTCTGTTCACTTTTCTGTACCCTGATGGTTGTGAATAACTCACCAAATTTGTTTCAATCCTTGGAATATTTTACTTCTGTTCTTTGTCTTGTGATGTGATGAACTGTACAATGTATTCTTTTTATGAGAGTAGAGAAAGGTTTCTATCCTTTTCCTCTGACTCTGTATTTCTCATTTTTTGCATAAAATTATGATGCTTTTGCTTTCTTCATGGAAGTTTTATGGCAAATAGTCGCTTTTTCTGCCTGTATCTTTTCAGTAGTTAATTATTCCACCAATTTTCAGGGAAGAAAAAGGTATAAGAAAATGCTCCCAATGAACAGTAAGCAAGAGATTTTGGGGTAGTAGTCAGATATTGGGATCTTTGCAACTTGGCAGTGGGTCATATTTTAGTAGCTTGTATATATACATATGATATTTCATTGATAGATAATAATTATTGTACATATTTATGGGATATGCTGTGATGTTTTGATTCATTGAATAATTATCAAATCAGGATTGATAGCATATCATCACCTTAAACTTTTCTCATTTCTTTGTGATAAGATTTAATGTCCATTATTCTAGCTGTTTTAAAATCAACTGCATTATTTTTAACTATAGTTACCAGATGTGCAGTTGAATACCAGAATTTATTTCTTATATCTTATTGTGGCACATTTTGCTCATTAGCAAGCCTTTTTCCATCCTCCTTTTTCTTCTTACTTTCCACAGCTTTTGGTAACCCCTATTCTACTCCCAACTACTTTGAAATCAACTTTATTTTTAAAATTCTATGTATGAGTGAGACTGGGCACTTGTCTTTCTGTGCATGGCTTATTTCATAGAACATGAGATACTCCAGTTCCATCCATATTGTCTCAGAAGATAGATTTTCATGTATTTATAGATGTTATATATATACACACACACATAACAGTTAACTTCATTTATATGTTGATGGACATTATGATTGATTCCATATCTTAGTTGTTGTGAATACTAAGTACTTAGTACTTAGTACTGCAATAAATATAGGAATGCAAGTGTATCTTCTAAATATTGACATCATTTCCTTTGGATGTATATTTAGTAGTGAGATTACTAGGTCACATAGAAGTTCTATTTTTATTGTGTGTGTGTGTGTGTGTGTGTGTGTGTGTGTGTGTGTGTGGCACTGGTGATTGAACCCAGGGGCATTCTACCTCCAAGCTACATTCCCAGCCCTATTTTATTATTATTTTGAATCAGCGTCTCACTAGTTTAATGAAAGTCTCACTATTTACTGAGGTTGTCCTCGAAGCCTTGATCCTCCTGTCTCACACTCCCAAGTACTGGGATTACAAATCTGGCATTATTTTTAATTTTTTAAGGAAACTTCATTCTGTTTTCCAAAATGGTGATACTAATTTACATTCCTATCAATATAGTATGAAAATCCCTCTTTTGCCACATTCCTGCCAACATGCATTATTTTTAATCTTTTTGATGGTAACCCAATCTAACTGGGATGAGGTGATATTTCATTGTACTTTTGATTAGTATTTCCCTGAGGATTAATGTTATGAGAACTTTTTCATATGTATTTTGGCCTTTTGTAAGTCCTTTGTGAGAAATATCTATTCAAATCATTGGCACATTTTAATTGAATTACTATTATTATTATTGCTATTGTGCTTTTAAAGTTCCTATGTTAGTCAGCTTTTTGCTGCTGTGACAAAAATACCCGAAAATAACAACTTAAAGGAGGAAAGATTTGTTTTGTCTGATGATTTCAGAGGTTTCAATCTGTGGTCAGCTGGGCTGCCTCCATTGCTTTGGGCTGGAGGGGTAGCAGAACATCATGGTGGAGTGGTGTAACAAAGGAAAGCTACCCAGCGCATGCTAATGGCCAGAAAGCAGAGAAAGAAGGCAGGGACAAGATAGAGTCCCCAAGTGCACACCCCAGTGATCTACTTTCTCCAATCATGTCCCACCTGCTTACAGTTTCCATGACTTCCTAGTAGTGGATTCAAATTATTAATCTGCATTGATTCACTGAGGAGGCAAGAGCCCACACGTTCCAATCGCTCACTGAATGTCCCACCTCTGGACATTCCTGCATTGGGGACCAAGTCTTTAATACGTGAGCCTTTGGAGAACATTCCAGATCCAAACCAGAACTCTTCCGTGTTAATTCTATTAACCCATTGTCACATGTCTAGTTTGCCAATATTTTCTCTTTGTCCTGAAAGTTGTTTCTTCATTCTGTTGTTTCCTCTTCTTTGCAGAAGCTTCTTAGCTTTATATAATCCCGTTTGTCATTTGTAATAGACATTGAAGATTTCTTTTTATCTTCTTTACCACAATTTTTTATTTTATTTTTTATTTAGCTTGGCTTCCTGCTTCCCATTTTTTCATTTAATTTTGTCTAGCTTCATTCCTGTAAATTTACTTGGAAATCTGTGTATCATTTTTTACTTTAAGAAAATAATAAAACTAAAACCACTAACCTCAGGGTAGTTTTGATTTGCATCTCCCTGACTGCTAATGATGTTGAACATTTTTTCATACATTTATGGGCCATTTGTATTTCTTCTTCTGTGAAATGTCTATTTAGTTCATTTGCCCATTTTTTGATTGGGTTATTCACTTTTTTTTTGGTGATTTTTTTAAGTTCTCTGTATATTCTAGATATTAGTCCTCTATCAG
>PVJS01028180.1:8855-25801 GCA_004027185.1 Glis glis
CTGCCTATCCAACAGCAAGGGAGATCTTTCCATCTTCTAAGATCTTCAATTTCTTTCTTCAGTGTTCTATAATTTTCATTGTAGAGGTCTTTTACCTCTTTGGTTATGTTTATTCCTAGGTATTTGATTGGTTTTGAGGTTATTGTGAATGGAATTGTTTTCTGGATTTCTTTCTCAGTGGATTCATGGTTGGCATATATGAAAGCTACTAATTTTTTAGGTTGATCTTATATCCTGCTACTTTGCTGAATTTGTTAATCAGTTCTAGTAGCCTTTTGGTTGAAATTTTTGGGTCTTCTAGATATAAGATCATATCATCTGCAAAAAGAGATAATTTTGATTCTTCTTTTCCTATTTGAATTCCTTTTATATCCTTTTCTTGTCTTATGGATCAAAGACCTAGAAGTTAGACCAGAGTCTGTGAAATTATTAGAAGAAGGCATAGGTTCAACACTCCAGCATATAAGCCCAGGTAGAAACTTCCTCAACAAGACCTCCAAAGCACAGGAAATTAAAACAAAAATTAATAAGCAGGATAGCATTAAACTACAAAGCTTCTGCTCATAAAAGGAAACCAACAAGAACCTAAAGAGAAAGCCTTTGGAATGGGAGAAGATCTTTGCAAGCTATCCCTCTGACAGAAGTCTAATATCTAGGATATACAAAGAACTTAAAAGACTTTACACTAAAAAAACAAATAATTTGATCAAGAAGTGGGCAACTGAAATGAATAGACAGTTCATGAAAGAAGAGGTACAAATGGCCAATAGATACATGAAAAAATGTTCAACATCATTAGCAATCAGGGAGATGCAAATCAAAACTACTTTAAGATTTCATCTAACCCCAATTAGAATGGCAGTCATTAAGAAGTCAAACAACAACAAATGTTGGTGAGGATGTGGGGAAGTAGGAACTCTCTACACTGTTGGTGGGATTGCAAACTAGTTCAACCACTATGGAGATCAGTGTGGATATTCCTCAGAAAACTGGGAATGGATCCACCATATGATCTGGCTATACCACTGCTGGGTATCATACCAAAGGGATTGAAACTAGAAAACCACAGTAATATATGCATACCCATGCTCATAGTAGCACAATTCACAGTGGCCAAATTATGGAACCAATGTAGGTGTCCATCAACAGACGAGTGGATTACAAAATTGTGGGAAATACACACAGTGGAATTCTACTCATCAATAAAGAAGAACAAAACATCATTTGCAGCCAGGCGTGGTGGCGCATGCTTGTAATCCCAGTACTTTGGGAGGCGGAGACTGAAGGATCCGGGTTCGCGGCCAGCCTCAGCTCTCGCTCTGTCTTTCTCTCTCTCTCTCCTTAGTGAGGCCCTCCGCAACCTTGTGAGACCCGGTTTCAAAGTAAAGCATAAAAAATAGGGCCGGGGGCGTAGCGCAGAGGTAGAACGCCCCTGCGTTCAATCCCCGGTACCGCAAAAAAAAAAAAAATCATTTGCAAGAAAATGGAAGGATCTGGAGAACATTATGTTAAGTGAGATCAGCCAATCACAAAAAAAGAAGGGACATATGTTTTAATTAATATGTGCAACCTAGGGAGTAGTGGGGACACACAAGGGACTCTGGTTGATAATGGAGAACCCTCAGTGGGGCAAGGGAAGTGGTCTAAGGGAAGGGGAAGGGTAAGAAAGAAGTGAATCAGTGGAATTACTATCATAAACAATGTGCACATGTGAGAATATACCAACATCATTCTCGGCACTTCATATGGGTGGGGGGAGGCGGGGGGACACTAGGAGCTGTGTGCATGTGTGTTAACATCAAATAGATATTCACTACAATGCACCAATAAAAGCATGTTTAAAAAAAAGAAAAGGAGTGGTGATAGTGGGCATCCTTGTCTTGTTCCTGATTTTAAGGGGAATTCCCGCAATTTTTCCCCATTCAATATGATTTTGGCTTTGGGCTTTTTATATATTGACTTAATGATGTTTAGTTATGTTCCTTCTATTCTGGTTTTCTGTAGAGTTTTTAACATGAATGGATGTTGGATTTTGTCAAATGCTTTTTCAGCATCTATTGAAATGATCATGTGATTCTTGTTTTTAGTTCGGTTTATGTGGTGAATGACATGTATTGTTTTGCATATGTTAAACCAGCCTTGCTTTCTTGGGATGAAACCAACTTGGTCATGGTGTACAATTTTGAATGCGCTTGGCTAGTATTTTGTTTAGAATTTTTGCATCTATGTTCATCAGTGATATTGGTCTGTAGTTTTCTTTTTTTGAGATATCTTTATTTGACTTTGGGACTAATGTGATGCTGGCCTCGTAGAAGGAATCTGGAAGAATTCCATCTCTTTTAATTTCACGGAATAACTTGTGAAGTATTGGGTTTAATTCTTCTATAAAGGTTTTGTAGAATTCAGCTAGAAAACCATCTGGCCCTGGGCTTTTCTTTGATGGCAGACCTTTCATTGCTGTTTCTATCTCTGTGCTTGCTATTGGTTGATTCAGGTTTTCTATATCCTCTCAGTTCAATTTAGGTAGGCTGCATGTGTCTAGAAATCTGTCTATTTCTTCCATGTTTTCCAGTTTATTGGAATATAAGTTTTCAAAGTAGTTTCTGATGATCCTCTGGATTTCTCCACTATCTGTAGTGATTTCTCCTTTTTCATTTCTGATTTTGGTAATTTGGGTTGATTCTCTCCTTCTTTTGGTTAGGTTAACTAGTGGTTTGTCAATCTTGTTAATCTTTTCAAAGAACCAGCTTCTTGTTTTTTTGATCCTTTGTATTTTTTTTAATTCTCTATTTCATTGATTTCTGCTCTGGTTTTAGTTATCCCCTGCCTTCTACTGGCTTTGGGCTTCGGCTGTTCCTGTTTTTCTAGGTCCTTGAGGTGTGTCATTAGGTTGTTTAATGGCGACTTTCTGTTTTTCTTATGTGGGCACTCAGTGCTATAAATTTTCCTCTTAACACTGCCTTCAAAGTGTCCCATAGATTTTGGTATGTTGTGTCTCTATTTTTGTTTAATTTCAGGAATTTTTTTATTTCTCCCCTTATTTCTTTTCTGACCCAGTCCTCATTCAAGAGTGTATCATTCAGTCTCCATGTACTTATGTAATTACTTTTGGTATTCCTGTTGTTAATTTCTACTTTCATTCCATTGTGGTCTGAGAAGATGCAGGGAATTATATTACATCTTTTAAATTTGCTGGTATTTGCTTTGTGGCCTGGTATATGATCTATTTTGGAGAATTTCCGTGTGTAGCTAAGAAGAATGTGTATTCAGCTGTTGCTGGTTAAAATATTCTGTGTAAGTCTATTTGACCCATTTGGTCTATAGCTTTCTTTAGGTCTGAAGAGTCTTTATTCATCTTTTGTCTGGAGGATCGATCTAGTGGCGTGAGTGGTGTGTTGAAGTCTCCCAATATTATTGAATTTGGGTCTATTTGAGACCTGATGTCCCAAAGACATTGTTTTACGAATGTGGGCGCGCCCACATTCAGGACATAAATGTTTACTATCATTATATCTTCTTGTTGGATTATTCCTTTTATTAGTAAGAAGTGTCCTGCTTTGTCTCTTCTGATGTGTTTTAGCTTAAAGTTTGTTTTGTTAGATATAAGCATTGCTATTCCTGCTTGTTTTCGATCTCTGTTTGAGTGGCATATCTTTTTCCAACCTTTCACCTTTAGCAAATGAATATCTTTGACTAGAAGGCGAGTTTCTTGTAAGCAGCATATAGTTGGGTTATATTTTTTAATCCACATTGCCAGTCTATGTCTTTTAATTGGGGAGTTGAGTCCTTTGACATTCAATGTTATTATTGAGATATTATTTTTGTTTCCTATCATTTTAAGTTCTATTTTCTGTTTGATGTAGTGACAACTCTCCTTGTTTAGTTGCCCACGTGGTGGGGTTCACCTCTTCTCTGGTTCTGAAATTTGTTTGTTTGTTCTTCTTTGTGTTTTATTTCTTTTAGGATTTTCTTGGTCCTCATAAATTCTTTAAGTGTTTGCTTATCTTGGAATGTTTTTATTTCTCCATCAATTTTGAATAATAGCTTTGCTGGATATATAAGTCTTGGTTGGAAGTTGTTTTCTTCCAGGGTCTGGAGTACTTCATACCAATCCCTCCTGGCATTCCTGACTTGGGTTGAGAAGTCTGGAGTGATTTTTATTGTTTTGTCCCTGAATATCACCTGTTCTTTTGTTCTTGCTGCTTTTAACATTTTTTCTTTGGCCTCTATGTTAGTAATTTTAATTATTACGTGGCGTGGGGAGGTCCTTCTTTAGTCCTGTCTTAACAGTGTTCTATATGTCTCCTGTATGTGAATGTCTAAGTCTTTTTCTATGTTTGGAAAATTCTCTGAAATTATTTCTCTGAAGAGGTTTCTAATACCCTTGGTCTGTGCTTCTAAACCTTCTTCAATGCCTTTTATTCTTAGATTAGGATGTCTTGTACTGTCTTGTATATCTTGGGTGGTTAGGGTGTGTTGTAATATCTTCTGTATATCGTTGACTGTGTTTTCAGTTTTGAATGAACAGTCTTTCAGGAGTGATACCCGGTTTCCCATGTGGTCAAGCCTGCTAGAGTTGGTTTGTACTGCAGTCTTCAATTCATTTATTGACTCCTTAATTTCCTTCAAAGTTTCTTTCTGATTCTTTCTTAGAGCCTCAATTTCCTCCTTCATCTCCTGTACACTTTCTTTGAGGCCTTTCATCATTCTGAAGATCAGAATTTGGAATTCTCCATCTTGCATTTTGTGCAGATCAGTATCAGTAATCTCCCCTGTTGCATTGTGAAAGTTTCTTGTTTCCTCGCTGTTCCTCATTCTTGTATTTTTCGATGTTCTCATTCTTGTGTTTCTGTTGTCTCGGCATCTTCTTCCTTTCTGTGTGCATTTCTTATTCTTATTTAATGAGGTCTATGCTGTGGGGTATATTAGTCTCTACCCAGTCTGACTCATATAACGAATCTCTTGAGTTTGTGCCTCAGAACCTCTTTAGCTAGATATAGTTCTTAGTGCAGGCAAAGAGGAGTCTCTGATTTGATGGTGGCTGCCGTGCTTTCCAGACTGTAACTCCGCTGGGCTAGAGTCTGTGGAATTCTGTTCAGAGCTTGCCGCCTGCTGGTTGGGATTTAACGCCCGACAGCCACCGCTGCTGCTGTGCTGATTGTGAGGTTTTTTTTTTTTTGGCGGTACTGGGGATTGAACCCAGGGGCATTCTACCTCCGCACTACATCCCTGGCCCTATTTTTTTATACTTTATTTTGAAACCGGGTCTCACGAAGTTGCGGAGGGCCTCACTAGGTAGAGAGAGAGAGAGAGAGAGACAGGGAGAAAGAGAGAGAGAGAGAGAGCTGAGGCTGGCCGCAAACCTGGATCCTCCGGTCTCGGCCTCCCAAAGTACTGGGATTACAAGCGTGTGCCACCACGCTGGGCTTGACTTTGAGTTCTTGATACTACAGGACCCTGAACTCTGGTCTCTATGGTCAGTGGGCTTAGTGTCAGCAAAGCTGGTGATTGCTATGTTCTGAGCTTGTCAATCAGCTTGCTGTGCTTTGGTGGCCCCCTGTATCCCGACCCTGATCCACTTGTTAAGATCATGTGAGGTACTGTCAGTTACTGGCATTCATGTATGCCAAGTATAAACTCTGCTGGCGGCGAGAGTGTCCAGTTCCCAGGCCTCTGGTCTCTTGGCCTCCAGGTGCAGCCTGAGCAGGATGACACAGCCATTACTCTTCGCCCACTGATCAGGGTCTGTCAGGAGAAATTGTGTAGTTCCTAGCCTTGTGTTTGGGTGGCTCAGTCCTTTTGTTGCCTGAGACACCTCTACTGTTCTGGCTACTGCAGTCGCAGTGCACCCTCTCTGGTCTCTGTTTGTGCTCACAGCGCCCAAATGTAGCCAGGCACAGTTTTGTTGCTGTCCAAGCTTGTGCCTTGGTAAGCTGAGTTATTTCCTCTACCCAACACTGCTGGGTACCCCGTGTTGATCTCTGGAGACCCAATTGGTTCTGTACACTGCGGACTGTGGTTCCCTCCCATCTAAATGTCTCCAGGGGCTGTCTGCCTGTTCGCTTCTATGCTGTGTCCAACCGTAGCCCACGCCCCACCTCTGCTCAGGTGATTTGCAAAGACTCAGACCCACACGTGTTTATTTCCTTGCCACACATGCCTCTGTTCCCTGTGGGAGCCCATGGCAGTCTCCCGCTGGGACGGTCTCCCACTGGGAGGGCTGCTGAGATGAACTCACGGTTGGCTGCTGGGTAGATCAGTGCTGGATGAACTTATGCTGGGACAGCATAAGGCGAACTCACAATGGGCTGCTGGGACAGTTTGCCGCTGGAACCTCCCCACGCTGGGAAATGAACTTATGGTAGGCTGCGGGTCGCAGCGGCACTGAGAACATCTGGGCTTTAAGACATGGTGGTGCACTCTGCCTGGGCTCCAGGATGCGACAGTGCTGGAGTGTGCCTGGACTCTGAGAAGCGGCGGCGCGCACTGCCCGGGCTCCGGGACACGATGGTGCCGGAGTGCTGGGGCAGCCTTTGAGATGTATTTATGATCTGCCATTGGGATGGCCCCGCAACTCACAGAGTTCTGCTCCAGTTTCTCGCCCCAATTTGCTGATGGAGGCAGGGTGGGGGGCTATTAGCTGTGACTGTAGGGTCCTGGAGAAGATGGCTTCTTTCCAATTCTGCTGACACAGGGTTGTGGTTTTCTGTGGGATTCTGTGGCTGGTAGTCTCTGTGTCTATAAAATCAGACTCAGGTTGTTGGATATTGGTTTTTGGTTCTTCTTTGGATGTGAAATATTGTTCTGTTCAGAGCCCCCGAGGAGATTTTGAGACAGGCTTCTTTAGGGGTCCCTACCCCATCACCATCTTGAATCTCCCTATTTTTAATTCTTTATTTTGAAGCAGGGTCTCACTAAGTTGTGGAGGGCCTCACTAAGTAGCTGAGGCTGGCCGCGAACCCAGATCCTCCTGTCTCAGCCTCCCAAGTACTGGGATTACAAGCGTGTGCCACCATGCCTGGCTAGTGATGTACTATTAAGAACTTCATAAGAGAGCTATCAAATAGTAAAGATAAACTAAATATGTTAAATGGTGAAGGATTTAATCAGGAAATCCAAAGCATGAAAAAGAAGCAAACACTGTAAAGAAAGACCAAACAGATTTTTTAAAAGACAAATGAATACAACCATATAGAAGTATTTGAAATGAAACATACAGTCAGTGACTAAAAACTCAGTGGGCCGATTAAACATTGTACTTGACTTAGCTGCAGGTGAAATAGATGCACTGGAAGACAGAGCTGATTGGAAATTGCTGTGCAGTGGCTTTCATTGCTCCATTGGTCACTGTACCTTGCCCGCCTGGCTGCTTCTCTGAAATGAGTCCCTGTGGTCATTCAGTTCCCTGTCTCCTGTTCTGCTCTTGTGCAAAACGCTGTATTTTTGGCTCTCAGTCACAGTGTTGAAAAGGCTGCAGTTGAGATCACAGGCTCTTGCTGACCTCTCCCGTTGTATTTCCCTCCAGGTCACCATAGGCTTTGTGCTCTTTTTGTCCTTCCAATGCTAATGATTCCCAACCTGGGGGTGATGTAAAAATCCATACACCCAGGTTGCATCCCACAACCATATATCCAAATATATAGGGGTGGAGCCAGGCACCGGTATTTTAAAAACGTGATTCCAATGTGCAGGAAAGTTGGGAAATAGTGCTGTAGCCTCTGGTGACTCAAAGCGTGGTTGTCTATCCAGCAAGTGTTGTCCTTCCCCTGAAAGGTCTTAACATCACTTACGAGCTTGTTAGAAGTGCAGTATCTCAGGCTCCACCCTGATGTCCTGAATTAGAACCCACATTTAAAAATCTTCCAGTGACTTACATTCATAGCAAGGTCTGAGAAACACATCTACCTCTTGCTTTGTGCCTTTGCAGAAATTGTATTCTCTGCTAAATTGCCTCCCTGCCCATCCAACCGGCTGGCTCAACCCCTCTTACCCCTTCAGGTTGACCTCACAGATGCCCCTCCGGGAAGGTGTTCTCCTCCTCCCCCCTAATGCTCAGGCTACTCCTCTGGAAACACCCTCTACTTACCATTATTGTGTCCCTCATTGCAGCCTACTGTAATTGTTGCTTTAGCTGATAGTCTCCTAGATTTTGGTCCCACAGTGGCAGAAACCGTATTGCTGGTAATAGATACCCAGTCAGAGTTGAATTGAACAACTAAGGCAGAAACTGGCCAGCTGGGACTCACTGGCTTAGATGGCAGGGCCCAGCACCTGTCCGATCAAAACACTGGAGACGCTGGCTCTAATGAGCAGCAGCCCTAATCTTCAGGCTATATGAGGATGCTCATTTATCTTCTCTGCTGTGGGGAGGGAGACTGTGGCTTGCAGGGTATATGCTTATAGTCAGAGGGGAAGCCGGAACTCTGGGTTGTACCTTCCACATAGCCGTGGCAGGGAATGAAGAGTTAGGATAGCTTGGATTTTATTAAAATTGTTTCCCATCATAACTCCTTTTCCTAAGTGTGAAACGAGTACACAGAAAAGAAAAGTGATACAAATTATTTGCAGTGTTGTTACTCATCAAAGTCAATCACATTTTTAGCTTGCATCTTCCTTCCTAGTATTTATATGGAAGAAATAATATTGTGCTGTGAATGCTTTATAATGTTATTGAATTAGTAGTTTCTTTTCCCATTCAATGCTGTTCACGAATGACCAAGCGGCTCTGGGAGCAGGCAGGAAACTTTACTCAGTGGCCAAAGAATGGAGACGGGAGCTCGTGGTCCTGAGGCACCTTCTCCTGAGCATGCCTGGGGTTTGCATTTTTCTAGAACTGCTGGGTTATGAGTTGGTATGATATGCCTGCTGTCAGCAGAGCTTTTCACAATGAAGGGAGGAGGTTGCCAGGAATCGGGCTACCACTTCTTTATTCTTTAATTTGGGCATAGTTGGATTTGTCATGGCAGGGGTGGGTGTGCTGTTAGCATTATAGTGAGTCCAAGGTCATGAGTGTCAACACAGCCCCTGGACCAGCTCAGCCAGGTCTAGAGCTCCTTTCAGTGGGCGGTAACTTGGTGATGGGCAGTTGGAAGCCGTGGTTATGGACATCTGGCTTTAACTCTGTTTGTTTGTTTGTTTGTCTGTTTGTGGCACTGGGAATTGAACCCAGAGGTGTTCTACCTCTGAGCTAGACCCCCAGCCCATTTTATCTTTTTGAAACAGGTCTCATTAGGTTGATGAGGGTCCCCTAAGATGCTGAGGCTCTCCTCAAACCTGCAATCCTCCTGTCGCAGCCTCCTGAGTACTGGGATTGCAGATGTGCACCACCACGCCCATCTACGGCTTTACTTCTTGCAAGCATGTGGCATCTGTAAGCAAACAGAGCTGGCAGGACATCAGGCTATTAGTAATTTGGGGGGTCAGCTGGTGACAATAAGGACCCACATCATCTGCTCCTCTTGGTACTTCTCTGACTCTCTTACCGCACACTTGTCTTCTCTCCTCCAGCCACCGTCTCCTTGCTACCATTGCCTGTACCCACTGGGCACACCAGGCCTTCAGGGATCCAAACCCCTCACTTTCTCAGTTTTTGCTCAAGTCTCACATTCTAAAAATTGCCTCTCTTGATTACCCTACTTAAAAATGAGACCCAATTCCACATTACTCCTTACAGACAACCCACCTCCCAGCTCCTCCTAGCCGGCTCCACTCTGCTTTTCTGTCTTGACAGAATTTAAGATTTTCCAGTACAATGTAGAATGTACGCATATTATTATATTTATTGACTATCAGTATGCTTCTTTCCTTCCTCTTCCCCCCTTTAATCAAGGGCAAAGGCTCTCTGTGAGTCTAATAGTGACTGGCATGCAGTAGATGCCCAATGAATATTTGCTGAAGGAATAAATGAATATATACTTAAGATAGTCACATATTAAAATTATATTTTGTGTACTTTGTAATACACGGCTGTGTTTTTTTGTTTGTTTTGATACTGGGGATTGAACTCAGGGGCATTCTACCTCTAAGCTACACCCTCAGCCCTTTAAAAAAAAATTTTTTTTTTTTTGTTTTGAAACAGGGTCTTGCTAGGTTGCTGAGAGTCTCACTAAATTACTGAGGTTGGTCTCGCACCTGTGATCCTCCTGTCTCAGCCTCCCAAGTGCTGGGATTACAGGCATGAGCCACCGTGCCTGGCTCTGCGGTTATTTTTAACTAAGCAATATACTGTGTCCATAAATAAATATTCCCCAAAATAAATATTTATGAATGTTTTTATGATTCCAAATAGTTTCTGTAAGCATTATTAACTCCAACAGCAGTGAAATTTTGAAGCAAGTCTAGGGAGGCGCTGACCCTTATTCATTTATTCAACACTTATGGATATATACACAAATGTATATATCCTATTACACGAGGGGAAATAGTGGTGGTAGAGAAGCCAGGGGCATAAAAACCTTAATTATACATTGACATAAGAAGGTGCGTGTGACTCGACTGCTTGGTTCCCCAGCTCCATCTCTGTGGGGCTCCTCCCCGTCCGCACTGCAGTGACTGCTACCAACCTGCTGTGGAGGGCTCTGTGACAGCCGCTGCCCCTGCTCCAGGTGGGACAGCAAAACCCGGAGCCCTGAGAATCCTGCAGCCCCTGTCCCCAGGGCCAGCCAGGCCTCTTATTGATGGTGAAATGACTCCAGATGAAAATGCACTTTTTACTCTTAGGCATCATTTTCAGATTTGGGGGGAAATTGTGTGCGGGAAGACAGAAGCACAGACTCCTATGATTAATGGAAGAGAGAAGTCCATCTTGCCAGCCGTCCTTCTCTTTGTTCCCAGGTTCAACGTTATTCGCTGTCCTGCTGCTGGCCATGGTGAGGCTGTGGCCACCTAGGGCTTTCTCATCTATTTACCAGCGGTGGTTCACAGGTTCCCGGTGACAACAGCAGAGACTCCAGGAGTGATAATTCAAACGGGGAAAATGGCCTGTCTTTCTTATTGTTCTTCTTGGGTATTTGTGTTTTTTTTTGCGGTAGCGGGGATTGAACCCAGGGGCGTTTTACCTCCAAGCTACACCCCCAGCCCTATTTTTTATCCTTTATTTTGAAACCGGGTCTCACGAAGTTGCAGAGGACCTCACTAAGTAGCTGAGGCTGGCTGCGAACCCGGATCCTCCGGTCTCAGCCTCCCAAGTACTGGGATTACAAGCGTGCGCCACCATGCCCAGCTTTTGTGTTGTTTTTAATGACTTGTCTGGCTAATTATCCCAGGAGACAGTGAACATTTAAGGGTCTCACACTAGACCGCAAATGACGTCAAGGAAGGCTGGCCTCTTGTATTTTCAGAAGTGAATTTTTAGAAAATGAACACTTTTGAAGCGTGCCTTCCTCTTTCCTTTAGAATGAGAAGTTCTAGGAAGGCTGGCATGCTGGATGCCGTAACAAAGAACTTCAGTTGAGATGCCAGGTGAAAGCGGAACAAGAATTTTTTAATGTTTTCAACAATTGAAGAGGAAGAGCCATCTATTGTTACTATTGTGTTCATTTTGTTCTCTTTATCTTTTCTATGTTGTGTATTCCTCTCTCTCTCTCTCCCTCTCCCTCTCTCTCTCGCACTAGGGACTGAACCAGGGGCATTCCACCTCTGAGCTACATCCCTCTTTTATTTTTTATTTTGAAAAAGGGTCTCACTAAGTTGCTGAGGGCCTCTCTAAGTTGCTGAGGCTGGCCTCAGACCTGCAATCCTGCTGTCTCAGTCTCCCAACTACTGGGATTACAGGTGTGCGCCACCACACCCGGAAGTCATCTTTTTTTAACAACTGTTTTTTGAAACCTATTACTTTTTTCAGGAGAGATTTCTGAGAAGTCCTGCAGGTGATGGAAAGGTGCATTCACATAATAAAATGCAGTTCATAAAGAGAATTCAAACATAAAGTAGACTACAAGACTCTAAAATTTTTTAGAGTTGGAAGATGAATTTGATAAGTCTGAATGTATGTATAAAGATTATACAACATATATTTATTATAAATGAGAGTAGATATAAGTTTCCTTCTCCATCTTTTTTGATACTGGGAATTGAACCAGGGGCATTCTACCTCTGAGCTAAAACCCCAGCCCTTTTTATTTTTTATTTATTTATTTATTTTTTGCGGTATTGGGGATTGATCCCAGGGGTGTTCTACCTCCGAACTATGCCCCTGGCCCTATTTTTTTCATCCTTTATGTTGAAACAGGGTCTCACTAAGTTGTTGAGGGCCTCACTGAGTAGCTGAGGCTGGCTGTGAACCTGTGATCCTCCTGTCTTAGCCTCCCAAATACTGGGATTACAAGCATGCGCCACCACGCCCGACTTTATTTTCTATTTTGAAACAGGATCTCGATAGGTTGCTGGGAGTCTCACTAAGTTGCTGAGGCTGTTCTTGAACCTGTGATCCTGTCTCAGCCTCCCAGGTACTGGGATTACAGGCATGCGCCATGACGCCCAGCTAGATATCAGTATTCTTCCTGAGTAGTCCAGCTAATTAGAAAAGAAGTAGAGGGGGAAAACACTAAAAGTAAGAAGATCTGATTTCATATATAATCAGAAGAAATATGCCAAGTAATTCATCACTAATTCAAATAGTCAAGAAAAATTTAGGAAAAGCCCTAGGAAGCATAATTAGCTATGCAGAGGGCTGAAGCATTTGCAAAATGTCACCGTTATAAACTAGGCTTTTCCCCCCACGA
This sequence comes from Glis glis, assembly GCA_004027185.1. NCBI lineage: Eukaryota > Metazoa > Chordata > Mammalia > Rodentia > Gliridae > Glis > Glis glis. The sequence continues at coordinate 21,578 of PVJS01028180.1, forward strand.
GACCTGAGCAGGGCCTCATCAACAAATCCCCAAAGACTTTTCAGCAAGTCTCAACATGAAACACTTGTACTCGATGTGGGATGTTTCGCCTAGAAAGAGAAGTGGCTGTCTTTGGAAGGCTAGCTTCTTACTTTTTGGAAAGCTTTTTGGAACTCTGCCATTTACACTTTTGGGGCTTCATTTCCTCTTCATGAAAAATGGGAGGAGCTGTGCCTGTCACCCATTTGTCTCCCCAGTGTGTTGTAAAGCATCCACAGGAAGCCCATTTACCCACAATCCTGTGTGTGAATGGCAGGCCGATGGGCCTCCCTGGCCCAGTAATGTGTTCTGAGTCTCTTCTGCTTCAGCTAAGGGAGCGCCTTGTTATCCCCTAACCTCCTATTGGTAATATTTATCTGCTCCAGTTCAGACAGCCCTTGACTGGATACTGAACTCGAAAACTGATCTTAGACAGGAACCTTGACCAGAGAGCTCATTTCTGGGCCTGGCTGCTCGAGTCCTCGTCATGGTGCATGCTGGGAATGGATGAGAAGTTCCGATCCCTGTACTTCTAGGGGTGCTCAGGGCTCTTCTTGCCGTCCCTGGTTATGCCTGAGACTATCTGGCTGGAGACTTGCTTGGGGTGGTGTGTAGGGGAGGGCTAGACTCGTAGAATGCTTTATATTTCTTAAATTTCCTTGCAGGTACCTTTTGGGTCACCAGGATTTCCCCGTGTGGCTTGGGACAGCAGGTGGGTGAAATTTACCCTCTCTTTCCTAGAGCTGCTTTTGGGGGAATGAGCATAAAGGTGTTTGGGGTGGAAGTTGGCACAGGTGTTTGGGGTGGAAGTTGGCGTTAGTTCGTTTTCCCTGAGAAACAATATGGTGGATGATGGTCAGGTCCTGTGGGCCGGTTAGTAGCGGTACAGTTCACCTGTGGGTTAAGTGGACTTTCGGGGGACTAGTCTACATTGTCTCTGACATTGTTTCTATGAGAATAATGTATCCTGAGTTCCAAAAATTGGAAACGTTTGAAATACAAACCATTTCTCAGTAGGGGGTGGAGTGGACTGCTGGGGGGCGGCCACAATGGATGGTTCGGAACAAGTGCTCCTTCCTGGCGTTCGTGGGTGCTCGCGAATTTCAGCCACCTAGCTTTTGTTTTCTTAGTAACTCCTCATGTCTTGACTTGGTTTAGGAGATTGAATGTATGCAGTCTTCCTCTTCTCCTCCTCCCCTTCTTCCTCCTCCTACTTTTTTTTCTTCTTCTTTTTTGGTGATACTCGGGATTGAACTCAGGGATATTCAACCTCCAAGCCACACCCCAAACCCTATTTTTATTAATTATTATTATTATTATTATTTTCTGCGGTACTGGAGATTGAACCCAGGGGCATTCTACTTCCGAGCTACACCCCCAGCCCTATTTTTTATTCTTTATTTTGAAACTAGGTCTCACTAAGTTGCCCAGGGCCTCACTAAGTAGCTGAGGCTGGCCACGAACCTGCGATCCTCAAAAGTTTTTGGTTCTGTCAATTTTTTAATTTCAAATTTGAAGTTGTGTTTTAGATGTGCAATAAGTTTAAAATCTTTACATCAAGTTGAGGAGATAACCTTTCTTTTTCATTATGGTAAAATGACCCTTTCAATCATAAAACAGTAATTCTTTTTTCTAATAATGCTTTTTTCTTTAAAGATTATTCTCCCTAATATTAATTAATATAGGTAGACCATGCAAAATTATATATTTAGAGTTGTCTGTTATAAAGAAAATATGGTAGCAACAAAAATGTTTGACAATAGAACATTGCATAGAGAAAAGATAATTATTCATATTTCGGAACACTATGCATTTATATATACCTTATGACCTACATTAAGAAAAAAAGCATGCTATAAACTAGCTCGTAGTCCATGATACGATTTCTGCATCCCCCCACATATATATGTGAATATAGGTATAGCAAACAGCCTTATTTTATCCACCAGAATGTAATATTAATTTCTTTTGGGTGGAGGAATTAGGAATAGTTTTTAATTTTTGTTCTCTTTAAAAATATATTTACATGTCATAATTAATTAATTAATTTTGATACTGGAGATTGAACCCAGGGGTGTTCTACCTCCAGGCTACGCCCCCAGCCTTTTTTATTTTTTATTTTGAGACATGGTTTCGCTAAGTTGCCGAGGCTGGTCTTGAACCTGCGATCCTCCTGTCTCAGCCTCCCAAGTACCAAGATTACAGGCATGTGCCACCACGTCCAGCTACATTATTTATTTTTAATAATGAACACATATTATTTTTACTAACAGAATTATAATATAGATTTTTGACAAAAAAGCCATTGCCCATATTCTGTAGTTTATAAACAGGAATTTGGGGCCAGAGAAATTACTGTTCTTAAAAAAATTATACTTTAAAAATGTCCATGATTCTTTCTTATTTTTTGAAGTATCAGATGACTACTGAATATATAAACTTCTTTAATTTCTAAAACACATATACTTGAGTAGAATAGTAAAATTGCACTAATATTTCCTTAACAAAAGTGACAGTAAACTGAGAATGGAATGTGAAATAATGACATGCTACAAATTTATCGCTTTATGATTTTCTATTTCAAACACGTATTTTATTTTTTTTGCGGTACCGGGGATTGAACCCAGGGGCCTTCTACCTCCGCGCTACGCCCCCGGCCCTATTTTTTATACTTTATTTTGATACCGGGTCTCACGAAGTTGCGGAGGGCCTCACTAAGGAGAGAGAGAGAGAGAGAGAGAGAGAGAGTGAGCTGAGGCTGGCCACGAACCCTGATCCTCCAGTCTCCACCTCCCAAAGTACTGGGATTACAAGCATGCGCCACCACGCCCAGCTTTCAAACATGTATTTTAGATTAACAGAGTGCAAGAGTTTTAGAAGTCCACATGCCATGTTTTCTGAATTGTGAACGAATAGAGAAAAGGCTCCTCAAGTTTGTTCAGCAGAATGAACACGTCTTTTTCAGAGCAACACATTGTTTTGTTAATATATCCATCAGAGGTTGGCAGATGGGTAGCCGCAGAACAGCAACAACACAAAACTGCCACTTGGTGGCGCTAGAACACTATGTAATTACAATATACTCTTCTCGTAGCTTTCTTGGGAAAGTGTTTTCATGGCAAAATTTAAGACTAATGCCCTCAATTCACATCCTTTGGGAACTTACTGTGCTAGAATATCAGTGAATGCCAAACTTATTTGGCACAAAGTTCTTTTGCTTGTTGCAGTCAATAAATTAGAATCTTATCATCACGTTCAATTCAATACTACAACCTCTCCAAACCCTACCCCAGGAATGAGTTAAATGAGTATATTATGTATGGATTCAGTGACATTTTAGCATATTTCATATGGTACTTAATAACTCATAATAATTTCACTTGGTATGTCAATTACTTTAAAATCAAGATGGGCTTTTAGAACAAAATGCTCATTAGATGTTATTCAATATTTGTTGGTGAATACCAGTCTTTGGGATTCTCTGGGCAGGTTGAAGATTTTAGGGCTTCTACGAATATTGATCAGAACCACTGAGATGAAATTTTAGGATGACCATTAAATGAAGGCTACTATAGATTTGAGCAAATCTCACCTGGAAGGAACTGAACTCTTTTGGAAAATTCTGGATCAGAGCTTTCTTACTTTGATCTTCCCCAAACTAAAAAATAAAAGAAGAAAAATATTTTTTTGTGGTACTGGGGATTGAACCTAGGCGTGCTATATGACTGAGCTATATGCCCAGCCATTTCTATTATTTTTTCTTTTATTTTAAGACAGGGTCTCACTAATTTGCCCAGGCTGGCCTTGAACTTGCAATCTTCCTGCTTCAGCCTCCCAAGAGTAGCTGGGGTTACAGGTGTGTACCATCACACCTGGCTAAGGAGTTTTGTATTCATAATATGTGTGTGTTGATAGAGTTGTGTGCTTTTACCAAGGTTAAAATTTGCCAACCTTTCCTCTTAGGTAATAGGTATCTTCCAAAAGGGTTAATTCTAAAATAGATTAGTATCTTTTATACTTAAGAGGTCTTAGCTAAGATACAATCACTGCATACCTTTACTATATGAAAGGAATGATGAAAATAAAGTAGATAAAGGTCCTTAGGTTGACACATGAAAAAGTGACGACTTAAATCTCCTTCCTGCCTTCCTGCCTTCCTGCCTTCCTTCCTTCCTGCCTTCCTGCCTCCTGCCTTCCTGCCTTCCT
>PVJS01028181.1:0-25699 GCA_004027185.1 Glis glis
GAGAGAGAGAGAGAGAGAGAGAGAGAGAGAGAGAGCGCTGAGGCTGGCCGCGAACCCGGATCCTCCAGTCTCCACCTCCCAAAGTACTGGGATTACAAGCGTGCGCCACCACGCCCGGCTTACCATACAGTTTTGACTAGCTACATAGTACATCTTGAATTTCAGAGGAATTCTCATCATTTTATTATTCTTCTCAAAAATGATTTGCGTATTCTAGTTCCTGACCTTTTACATATAAATTTTAGAATAATTTCATGTACATCTAAAAAATTTTTATGAGGATGGCAACAGGCCTACTTATCAATTTGAGGGAGAATGAATATGTGCACTGTGTGAAGTCTTCCAATCCATGAAAACAGTATAATTCTTCACTTATTTAGATAATTGGTGATTTTTTTATTTTAAAATATTTTTATTAGCTGGGTGTGGTGGCTCACTCTTGTAATCCCAGTGCTTGAGAGGCTGAGACCAGAGGATCCGGGTTTGTGGCCAGCCTGTTACTTAGTGAGGCCCTCCGCAACTTAGTGAGACTCTGTTTCAAAATAAAGTATAAAAAATAGGGCTGGGGGGGTAGCTCGAAGGTAGAATGCCCCTGGGTTCAATCCCCAGTACCACACAGAAAACTATTTTTAATATACTTTTATTGGGGCATTGTAATTATACTTATAAGTTTCAGAGTGATAGGAACATTCATGCACACAGTTTTTGGTGAGTTGCCCCCATCCCTGATTCCACCCCACTTACTCCCCTTCTCCATACATGTTAATTGAGATTGGCATTGATAATTTTGTATATGTACACAACATTGTTTGAAGTGTTTGAAGGAAATATTGGAGTTATTTTAAAAATCAGTGTTGTGTACTTTTCAGCATGAAAGTATTGAAGATGTTTTATTACACTTATATCTATTTCATATTTTATTAAATTGTAAATGATATTATGTTTTTAATTTTAATGTGGACATGTTCATTGATTGTGTTTGGAAATAATTGATTTTTGGATGCTCGCCTTGTATTAGGCAACCTCAGTGAACTCACTTATTATTTCTACTATTTTGTAGATTCCTTGGGGTTTTTATGTAGACATTCATGTTCTCTTCTAATAAGAATGGTTTCATTCTTTCCAACACAGAGCTCATTCATTGTCTTTTCCTATTGCACTGGAGAGAGTTCGAGTTCAGATCCAAGCACTAAGTTGAGTGAGAGTGGAGCGAGCCGGTGTCCTTGCCTTTCTCCCAGGCTCATGGAGGAAGCAGCCCATTTCTCACTACTAAGTGTAATGAGAGTGGTGGCTTTTGCCATGCTCTTCATGAAGTTCAGGAATCTACTCTGTATTCCTATTATTTTGAGACATTGTATGATGAATGGCTGTTGAGTTTCTTCAGAGGCCTTTTCTGCATTGTAATGTGATGTAATGTTTTTCTTCTTTAGTTCATTAATATGGTGAATTAAATTAATTGATTTTTGGATACTGAACTATCTTTGTTTTCTTTTTTTTTTGCGGTACTGGATATTGAACTTAGGGGCATTCTACCTCTGAGCTACACCCCCAGCCTTATTTTTTATTCTTTATTTTGAAACAGGGTCTCCTTAGAATAACCCTAATTGGTCTTTCTACATATTGCTAAGTTCTATTTTTTAACTCTTTGTTAAGTGTTTTTGTATCTACATTGATGAGTGTGACAGGGCCATAGTTTCTCCTTGTCTTGTTATCACATCAGAGTCATATGGACCTCATGAAAATTAATTGGGTAGTGTTGTCTCCTTTCTAGTCCCTGAAAAAGTGTGTAGAATTGTTTTCAATTCACTAAACCTTAGGTTGAATTTGGTTGCAATGAAATTGATCTTTTTTTCAGGAGAAATTTAGCTAAAAATTCAATTTTCTTAATTGTTACAAGCCACCAAAATGATCCTTTCACCTGAATTGCCATCACTTGTATTTTTGAAGGAGTTGATCCAGTTTCCTGAACTGTTGAATTGATGCACGAAGAGGAGGTGTCGAGTGCTTCCCTGCAGCCTTGCGAGGATGGAAGTCCAGGCTCCCCACTTAGGCTTCACTGACAAGTGGGGTGAAGCCCTTGATTTTTCTGTGGGGTTTGAGATAGAACAATTATTACTGAATAGGTTTCTACATTGTTGTGCTATCCCTTGCCTGTTTCTTGAGCTAGAGAGAACACAAGCTGTAGGTTTTTTTGTTTTTTGTTTTTGCTTTTTGTCTGTGTCTGCTGGCACTTCTGGGTTGCCTGGCTGCTTTACCTCTAACTTTAGGCTATATACAGCAAAACAAACAAAATAAAGCAGAGAAAACTACCATGTTGATCTTTGGGTGCTACAGTCCTAAGCCAGTCTCCATTCCTTCAGCGTCTTCTTGTGCTGCTGAATGTATAATACTCAGAGGTTCTAGCTGTACTTACTGGGAAGATAGGAAAAAGTACCTCTGCTCCATCTGCCCACCAGCAGAAGTCCATGATATATTTTTAAATGAAAATAATAATAAGAGGACAATATCTATGTTGTGAGTCTATTTTTGTATTGATAAAACTTATCACATAATAATAGGACATATATTAATTATATTGTGTAATGACATAAATGTATACTATAGAAGTGAAACATAAATATCTAATTATTACACAATTGCTCCCTTTAGAGAAGAGGTAAGTTTGTGGCATATACTTACTTTCTACTTTGATACTTCTGTATTGTTACTTTTCTTATATGCAACCTTTCTTCCTTCCTTCTCTTTTTTTCAAATTTATTAAATGTTAGTTAGATAACTTTACACCAAATAAGACTTTTGGCCTTGGCTACAGAAATGCAGCAGTTAACACTTGTGGGAATATTTTGATTATCTTCTTCCTCTGTAGAATCTCATTTGTCACTCAACCTTACACAGTTCTTCTCAAGGACTTATTCTAATGGGTTGAAGAGTTTCAATTTTGCCTTATCTTCCACACTCTTCAATCATAGCACCCAGTTTCTCAATTTTTAACTATTTTATCAGCAACCTGAAAGATCTTTCAAATGTTATCCTCACGATCAGAGCAATTTTGGAGTCTTTCATAGATATAAGGTTTATCAACAGTGTGAAATAGTGCCTTTATGGACAAAATATATAGTCTGTCCAAATATTCATTTAACTTGAAAATTAATGTCATTATTACAACGTCTCGAATATTATCAGGGAATGAAATAGGACCCTGATTAATAACTGGATGGATCTGATCTTGACAGCCAGATGTTATGTTAGACATACCCTTCTGGATATTAGTTTTTTGTTAATTGGCTGGGAAAGACACTAGAGTCTCTTGCATTTAATACAACCTAAATTGGTTCATTGGTCTTAGTGACAATATTTCCTATAACTCTAGACATCCAGTAGACTCCAGGAGCTCACTGACTATGGAACAACTTTTTATTCAGATCTATTTCAAGTTGTTTGTTGAGAGGATTCTTCATGTGGAGATTACTGGGCTTGCAATTGGAAATCGAAGAGAAAATAAAGTTGATTATTCTATACAGGAAAATTAAAAAGAAGAGGAACCTGCTTAACTTGAATGGGAGATCAGTAATCTTGTCGAAACAAACATTTTTAAAGTGCTCAGGTAAGACTGTTATCACATTCACAAGAGGATATATAAGGAAATGTAAGTAGAACTGAGATGGGATCCATTGAGACATACTCAATAGAGTATGAATTTTAATATTACCTGCAGTATTTCCTAGAGTCCACATTGTTAATTGATGTGAGTTTGAGGAGATGTTGATGGAATAGAGAATGCTATAGTTTTACCCCCTTTGGTCCTATTTTAGTCTGATGGTCCAGAAGCAGCTCTGATAAGTATCTAAGCATGTGTAAGTAGAATAATACTGTCCAACACACACACACACACACACACACACACACACACACACACACACACACATACACACACAGAGTTTGGAATCAAACTAATCTAGTTTATAATTTTAATGGAGAGTGTGGTTGTGATATTGTCTTTAGAAGGAAATTTACTAACAGCTTGGATAGCTTGGAGTTGGTCTTGCCAGTTGATTACTTTTTAGTCGTCTGAGGCTATTGCATGCAGACCAAGAGTCCCATTTTTTGTTCATGTAGTTGTTTTTTCTCCTCCTCCTCTTCTGCCTTCTCCTTTCCCACATAGTTTCTTGCAGTGGCTAATGGTATCCACCAAAATGGTATCCTCAAGAAAAGTGCTCACCTTTCACCCTTCAGTATTTGCTTAGCCTTCTGGGCTTTCCTCAGTTTTGTAGTCAGCTCCATGGGCTGCCACCTATATGTGAGCAGTCTTTCCTTGGTACTTAAAGCACTTTATATAGATAGCTGATGAATAAGAGACCCCACTTGCAGAAGCTCAGGCTGACCATCTGGAAGATCCATCGTCCATGAGTCAACTCCACCCACACATTTCTGACAATACAGTTTTACAAGACAATGTTTTTATTCAGCAAATAATGATATTTCCAGATTGAGAAAATAAATCACTTATAAAAGAAAATTCTTATCCTTCAAGGAAATACTTAGTATTATTTAGGAGTTAAACAAATTTATTTCACATGCCTATAAAACTGATATGATTTGTGTGATATACATGATTTTTTTTTCATACTGCATCAGGGTTGAATTCCCAGTTAGGTTTACTACAGTCCTATTGTAATCCTTAATTTGCAGTAGTTTATTATGATTTTCATATCTACAGTAACTATGATCGATTCATTTCTGGTTTAGTAAAATCTTTATCAGCATTGGGGATTGAGGTGGTCATTATCTATTGTAGAGTTACCTTGGGTAATTTTCCTTTTACTCCATGTTTTGGAACAGATGAATAAATGATGCACTGTGAAATCTTCAAAGAATAATGTGAAAAATCCCTCTCGCTGCTGACCTTCGTTGCTGTGGGTAATCTTTAACAATTTTCTTTATTCTATCTTTTGCTCTGTTTGGGTTTTCTAATTCTTACTGTATTAATTTTGGTGTTAGTTTTGCTGTCATTGTAGGTCATGTTGGTCTGTTCTATAAAACGTGATTCATTTCATCCACATGACTAATTTTATCATAAAACAGTGACAGCAATCTGTTATAGTTTAATCATTTAATCTACTATGATAGTACCTTTCCAAAGTTGATTTATGGCATTTTTATTAAACTTAATATTTGTCCTATTTTATTTGACTTTTAAAGTAACTATATTTTGGATTATTCATTAGTTTTACTAACTCTTAGTTCTGAATTATTTGAATTTCTATGTATAATTCCCTTCCCTCAAATTTCTTTTGATTGATATTCTCATTTTCTGAAATTTTAGTTATTTACTTTTCAGAAAACAAGATTTTAGTAAATATTATCCACAGTGGAAGGAGAGTTTCATATCTTTTTTTAAAAAGTGTTCATTTTATCTGGAACATTTGGATTTAATTGAGAGAAGAGTCAGTAGAAATGGTGTGGCTAGGCTTCCCAAGCTCAGTCCCTCCCTGTCTTGTAATGCAAGAGATTCTGGTGTATGCCTCTGACTAGTTATTATCTCATGGTTATAATGTACCAGATATTTGTGACACATGATTTTTAAATTGAACCTGTGGACAGCACAACAAGGTGATACCAGAAGTGAAATAGTCAGAAACTATATCAGAACTTGATATTAGTTCTGGGTAGCATAGCTTAGTGAAAAAGTTTCAGGTAACATGGTCAAGAGCCCCCTACTTTGGTCTTGAAGCAATCTGGCAGAATTTCATCCTAGAAAGGCAGAATACCTGAGTAGCTACCTTTGCAAGGAAACTGACACAACCTGACAAACCATAGTTTATTAACTTTCCCAGCTTGATTCATTTGATATCTTTTGTTGCAATGCATTTTTTGAGAAGATTACAGTAAAACTTAACATCTGGTGGCACATTTTTACCACAGAGTAGTGATTTTCACCAAGCTTCAAATCCAATAATCTATAAGACTATTTCAAATGAAATTTTCAATGAATAGTATGAAAGAATAACTTTCAGAAATGCAAACCATGTCAAATGTAAAATGAGCATGCCAAAGATTTTAACTCATTAATGAATGAAGGCACCAGTAAGATGTTGTGACTGGTTCAAAGAGCATTTAAGAAGCGAGTGTTAAGAGATCATTGCTGAGTTTGATAGGAACTGTTTAATGTCCAATAGACCACAAATCTTTGAGGAAATTACTTCAAAGGAATAATTTTCAATTGACTTGGTTCACAGAACAAAGCTAATTGTATTACTACTGGGCAAATCTGTAACGTTTAAATTATTATTTACTTTTTGAATTCACAAATAAAAATAAAATTGTTTACATTTGTTGTACAACATGATATTTTGAAATATGCACCCCCTGTTAAATGGTTAAATCAAGCTAATTATCATATGCATTACCTCATACACTTTGTTTTGGTCAGAACTCTTAAAATCTGCTCTCAGCAATTTTCAAGTGTACAGTACATTGTTTTTAATTATAGTCACCATGTTGTGCAATAGATCTCCTGTCTAATCCTCCTGTTGTTCCTTTTGAACTTATTCATCCTATCTAAATTAAATTTTGTGTCCTTTGTAACTTGTAATTAGTCTTAATGAGTTAAGTCTCTTCATCCTTGAGTGATCTTTGACTCTATATGATATTGAAAGAAAGCGAGGCCCACATTTTAAGTTTGAGGTAATTTTTCTGACAGTAGATGGCTTCCTAAAATAGTTTGTGAGAATGTTCATGATAATGCCTTTGAAGATAAAATCTTACCATCTCCAGCACTACAAAACTGATGGGAGGTAAGGTAATGCCAAAGCTTAGATGGACCAAGTTGCTTTAGTAATCAAGCACACATTTATTTAAAATATATAATTAAACCTGATTGATCTTGAGGAAATTATGTTGAGTGAAAATTGAAAATAGAACTACTAGGGCTGGGAGGTGTAGCGCAGCAGTAGAGCACTTGTCTAGTCTGTGCAAAGACCTGGGTTCAATCTCCAGCACTGCAAAAAAAAGCACCACCAACAAAAATGAAAATAGAACTACCATATCATTCAGCAATTCACTTTTGGGTATATCACCAGAATCTCCAAGAGATATATGTACTCCTATGCACGTTGCAGAACTATTCACAATAGGCGAGACACGGAAAGAACCTAAATGTCTCACAATGGATGAATGGATAAAGAAAATGTGGTATATGCATATAATGGAATATTATTCAGCTTTAACAAGAAGGCATTCCTTCCATTTTCAAGAATATGTATGAACAAACCCAGAAAGCATTATGCTCAGTGAATAAGCCAGACCCAGAAGGCAAATATAAAGTGGTCTCACTTATATGCACAGTCTAAAAGAGGCAAATCATAAGACACAGAGAGTAGGAGTTCAGGGGAGACAGAATTGGTCAGGTATTAGGGTACAAACTCAGTTATGCAAGATGAGCACATTTTAGAGATTTACTGTACAGTAAGCTGCCTATAGTTACAATACTAAATTACATACTTAAAAATTTGCTAAGAGGATGAATCCTATGTTAAGTGTTCTTATAACACACACAATAATAATTAAAGAGAGTGGGAAGAAACTTTTGGAAGTGATGGGTATGTTGATGGCGTCAATTTTGGTGATGGTTTCATATATGTGTACTTATTACCAAACTCATTAAGTTGCATACATAAAATATGCAGCGCTCTTTGTAGTAAGTCAATCATACTTAAATAAAGTGGTAAAATAAAAGAGTCAATTCCCAATGTTGTATGCTGTATGATTCCATTTATATGACATTGTTTAAATGACAAAATTTTAGAATTTAAGAACAGATTAGTGATTGCCAAGGGTTAGTAACTGCCTCATTTTTACTACCATTTATTAAATGAGGAAAGTCAAGCCCAGAGTGGTTAAATGATTTCCATAGTTTTGTCTAATTGGTAAATGGTAAAATCAGGGTTCTCATTCATTCCTTTTACTCCAAATTCCCAAATTGCTCATTCAAAGATGTCCAGAAAATTGTCCAGGCAAAAGGCAAACTTGGGGGGGGTTAATTACCTTTAAAAATAAAAATTACTCCCCTCATTTATTTGTGGAGATCTGCTTCTGAGATGCATATATTTGTATGGCCTCTTCACTTTGAGTCTCTCTGCCCAAGCAAAGATTAGTACTTTTCTTGAGGATGCAGAGAAGCCCAGCTGTTTAAATATTTATATAACACTACTGCAAAATGTATGCCTAGCCAGGAAGCCTTTTTTTTTTTTTGCATGTAGACATAATTAAACAGGCAGATGAGCACATGAAATATTTAGGACTCCCTTATAAGTCTCAAAGGAATCCTTTCCAAACCAATAAGATGTTAGGAGAAGCTCTGTCCCCATGTGAGTGAGAAAGATCTGGAAGAATATGGATGCTCATAAAAAAAATAAGAAAAAAATAAATAAAATGCCCTTATGCTCACATCAGCAGGAGTATGAGTATACACTGAGATCCGGCTGGCTGCATAATCCTGAGAGAGCTGGCCTCCCTGTAAGTCCACAACAGACTATAGCCTCTGCACCCCAGAGGCCTATGCTCATTTAGATTGCAAACAGCACTTTGCAGGGGTTCCGGGAAATGCATTGAATAGAATCACATTGGAAAATAATGTAACAAGACGTGACTGGTATGTCTTTTGTTTGGTCAAATGCTTCCAGCGCCACTGGCCCTCTCTGGGATGATAATGGGGTCACATTAAGATTAATCACATACTCGTATGTTTTGCTAAATGCGTTGCTATAGACTGGTTATTTGCACTTAATTTTAAAATAGATAATAAAAATTGCTTTAATAAAAGCACAACCCAATATGCAGTAACAACAGCAACAAAATTAATCAGAATAATAACAACGACTACTATTATTGGACTCTTAAAATGTGTCTGGCACCATGCTAACTTCTTTTACACAAGCTCCATCTGTGATCATTGCAACCCCACTGTGCTCGTCAGCTTTCTGTCACTGTGACAAAACACCTGAGGAAAACTAACTTAGAGAAGGAAATGTTTCTTTTGGCTCATGGATTCAGAGGATTCAGTCTAAGATCACTTGATTCCATTGGTTCTGTGGTGTGGCAGAACATCATGGCGGAGAGGGCATGGCGGGGCTAAGCTGTTTACCCCATGGTGGTCAGGAGGTAGAGAGAGAGGAAGGGGCAAAGGACAAGATATAGTACTCAAGGACACACCCGTGCCCCACCTCCTATAGGTTATACCACCTCCCAGCATGTAGCCCATGCAGCCACGAATCCATCATGAGGTGATGGGCCTGAGGTCAGTCACTTCTCAAAAGCTCCACCTCTGAATATTGCTGCCCTGGAGGTGAAGCCTTCAACACAGGAGCCTCTGGAGTACATCGCACATCCAGACTGTCACACCGCCTGCCAGGGGAACCATTTTTATCTATGTTTTTATCTCCTTTGTTGGAGTCTGATACTCAAACAGATCATAAGTGACAATGTTGCCTTTTATCTGAGCTAGTTCCCTTGGAAAATAGCAAAGATTGCATCCCTGACCTTTTCCTGTTTCAGGAAGTGGCTGTTGCAAAGAACCCTTCTCTCCCCTAGGACTTGGATATGACTCCCAGATCCCCTGCCTTGTTTATGATGAGGCCAGCTGTATACTCTCCAAATGAACATTTTTTTGACCCATAAATGACTAGCTAACCTGTTTGTACCCACTGACAAGTACACACAAAATATCTGCTACCATGCCTTAAATAAACTTTAGTTACATTCTCCTTCCCAAACCCCTCCAGGTACCCTCAGCCTGGGCCAGAAAACTGCCCTTCCCACTGTCCCCTCCAGAGAGCAGGTCAAACTCAGGTTAAAATGTTTCCTGCTTGCCTGTCCAGTCATGCCATCTGTCACCTCCTTCCATGCATCCTGTTTCTTTCTATCCTTGTTTACTCCTTCCTACAATAGAAAAATCTCTTTTCTGCCTGACCTTTGAGACACTTTCAGGTCTTGTGGTGGGAGCCATCTCCCTATTAAATTGTACCTTTCCATTTATTGCAATAGATTCTCTTCCTCATTGCAACAATCTATTGAAATAAAGTCTTTCCTCATCGATATCCAAACTTATTTTATTTCACATAATGACATAGTTATGTCATTTAACACTGCATAGGAATGAAACCCCAGAAAGCCTATACAGATATCTCTCATCCCAAAGCCACTTCTCCTGGAAAACTCTCTGAATACATGTATTACATCTTTTTTAAATAAATATACTTTTATTGGTGCATTCTAATCATACATTATATAGAGGTTTAGTGTGATAGAAACATACAGGTATCACATCTTAATCACTTCCTGTCTCTCCCATTGTACTGTGAGCTCCTCAATGGTAAAACCTTGGCTTTGAATATCCAGCAAGAAGAGGATCTGCCAAAATGAGCATTTTCTGAAAGACTGTGTAGTAATTACTACTTAGACTTAAATGACCGCTATTATAAGGGAAGGGGAAAAAAAGAAACCAAACTTTCTCTACCCTCCTAGATTCCCTGGACAGGGCCCCACCAATTAAACTGACAAAGAACAGATTAACAAGAGGAAAGCATTTATTAACATGTGCAGCACAGACACACAGAAGAGACTCAGCAGTGAGTATCTCAAAGGGGTGGTTAGAAGCTGAGCTGATGTGACATCTTAACTGAGAACAAGAGATTTGTAGAGAAGTGATAAGACAGAAGAAACAGTTTTAGGATTTCAATGCCAACAAACTGGAGGAAGGTAAATATATGGGGGAACAGATGGAGGAAGACTTGTTTGCATAGATCCATCTCAGGGCCAACTTTTCATCTTCTTCGTGGCCATAAAACTTCCTGGGAGAGGGGATTTATGGAAGTCCTCATTTCTGGGAAGTTTCTGCTTTTAGCCAGATAAGGGAAGCTCTAGGAGGTTTCTTTCCACAACTGTTAAATCTCAAATGCCTTCAGCTCAAAATAATCCTTATGCCAAAGTGGCATATTTTAATGCCCTACACGATGGTGAGAATGTCTATCTTTGATTCCAGAGTTTTGTTCCTATAATAAGTTCCAGATCTCAAATGGTCAGTCCTCATAGATTTCACAGTGCAGAATTCAGAAATGCCCCCTGGATGCCAGTGAATTTGATCATAGCCATTAGATAAAGAAGAGTCCAGAAATGAAAGAGCACGGTACTGTTGCCAGACAAACGAGGAACCTGTTGTCCCTGCTGTAGTAGGTGACTGGACAGCCTACAGAGATGCCTATGATTCTGCACCTACTGCTGCAGGTAGGAGATGCTATTACCACCTGCCTTGCCCAGAGAACCAACTTCAGAGTATCTCTGTCTTTAGAGTCAGAAGGCAGGCCCCCCTGCCTACCTCCAGCATAAGAACACCACAACAGACTGCTTCACAATGAAATAGGTTCTAATGCCCAATCCAATCGCATTTTAGTGACACTGTCCAGTGGACCAGGAGAGGGCTGCTGTGCGCAAGAGGGTACAGGGTGGGGGGCATCGTGGCTGAAGACAATGGCAAGATCCATGGTCATCAGCAGCGAGTGTAGCATGACAGTCAACAGCCTGGAAAGGCCCAGCTTCCCCCGTGAGTGAATGAACGCAGATCTGGTCACCAGGCAGGATGCAAGGCTGGCAAAGACCTTGAAGATGGCGGGAGAAAGTCATCTCTTAGGTCTGTTTGTGACTTGGGGATATGTAAACCTTCTTCTGTTTCCAAACTGCTTCTTGGGAAAGATTGGGGGACAAGGGGATACACTTGAGAGAGTAAAAAAGACCTAATAGGCAATTGGAGGATTTTAACTTCAATAGTTTCTTCCTTTCTTTCTTTGTTTTGAAACAGGGTCTTGCAGGTTGCTGAGAGTCTTGCTAAATTGCTGAGGCTTGTCTCAAACCTGTGATCCTCCTGTCTCAGCCTCCCAAGTGCTGGGATTATAGGCATGTACCGCCACACCCAGCTTGATGGTGTCTCAAAAAGAGAATGCTGCAAATTTAAAAGGGACCAAGACAATTTTATTCACATTTTAAATTCTACCTTCAATTGGTTGGAGCAAGAGCTTCAGCATAATAAACTAAAGAAGACTACAGTGTATATATCTGAGTCCAGAAATTCTGATACCACCTAGACAATGACTCTAGTTAGGACCACTAATAAGAAATCATATAGCAGATCTGCACAGAAGAAATGATCCAGGGTCAGTCAGTCAAGAAATGATCCAGGGTCAGTCAGTCAAGAAAAGCAGAGAGGAAAGATCCTTTCAGATGGTGGAAGAGTAAGTGCTAGCTCCTGCTATGGTCTTGGTATGACTCAAACGTGTCCCCGAAAAGCCAACCTGTTGGAAGCTTGGTCCTTGATGTGGCAATGTTTGGAGGTGAGACCTCTAAAAGATGGGACCAGATAGGTGTGGTGGCACACACCTGTCATCCCAGTACTTGGGAGACCGAGATAGGAGGATCGCAGTTTCGTGGCCAGCCTCAGCTGCTTAATGAGGTTCTCCACAGTTTAATGAGACTCTGTTTTAAAATAAGAGATAAAATAGGGCTGGGGATATAGCTCAGAGGCAGAAAACCCCTGGGCTCATTCTCCAGTACCAAAAAACAAAACAAAACAAACAACAAAAAAGGTGGGACTAATGAAAAGTCCTAAGATTGGTTGGGGGTGCGCCCTCACAGATTAGTCACGTTTGCATCATTATGATCAAAAGACCTAATAAGAACTACTTAGAGCAAGAAAGATTTATTTGGGCTCATGGTTTCAGAGGATTCAGTCCATGGTCGGCTGGCTCAGAGGAAGAAACGTTGAGGCAGTAGGGGGGTGTGGCAAAGGAAAGTTGCTCACTCCATTGCACCTGGAGAGAGAGAGAGAGAGAGAGAGAGAGAGAGAGAGAGAGAGAGACAGAGAGACAGAGAGAGAGAGAAAGAGAGAGAGAGAGAAAAGGAAGGGGGAGTGGAGCAGATATAGTCCCCAAGCCACACCTCCAACAACCTACTTTCTCCAGCCACACCCCAATTGTCAACAGTTGCCACCCAGTGAATCCATTCAAATGATTAGTCCATCAATAGATTAAATGGATTACTCCACTGATGAGGTCAGAGTCCTCACAATCTAATCTTTTCACTTCTGAACATTGCTACATTGTCAACACACGAGGCTTTGGGGGGACATTCCTAATCCAAAACATAACACCTCAGAAGAGACTGTGGGACCCCAGTATCTCCCTGGCCCCGTTTTGACAAGTGATCTTCTTCTTCCTACGTGTCCTCCATTGTTATGCCATCTACCATCTGCCATGAGGTCCTCACCAGAGTGAAGCCAAGCTATTGTCCTTGAATCTCCAGAATTGTGAGCTAAATAAACCTCTTTTCTTTATAAAGTTAGCCTACCTTAGTCATACTGTTTTAATAATGAAAAAGAAACTAAGGCCCTGAAGAAGGAGAGTGAGTGCAGGACATATCTAAGGTGGAAAGAAGGCTGTGGTGGCTCAGAGTGAGCAAAAGCACTAATGTGTGTGTCTATGAGTGTGTGGGGCAGAGAGGAGGAGGAGCGAAAGGCAGGCAAGTACTTCTTAGAGAACAGTTGGGCTGAGGCTGAAGTTTATCACTGTCCATGACCAGCCATTTGATGTCTTCTTATTAAATTTTATTATAAAAAGAACAAAAAATGTATTTGTATGTGTAAATAGAGATGATTTCTAGTTTTCCAGATTGCAAATAAGCAGCCGATTTGATGTTTCAAATGACTTCCTGGAGATGTCCACAGCTTTTATAATTTAGTTCATGCTGAACTGAAGAAAATCATGGTGTGTCCTGAGAGTGTCCCTAGGGTGGGGATCCAGGGAAGAGAGCTGCAGTCATTGCATCTGCCGCCCTGACATTAACCCAGGCAGAATGGAACAAGGCGCTGGGCACAGAGGGGTACAGGGAATCTAAGAGGCTGCTTTTCCTCTTTCCCTGTGGTGACCTGTGAGTGGGATAAAGAGCTGTCAGACAACTCAAAAAATATTCTTTCACTCACTGTCCATGGGGACCCTTGCAAATAGAAGCACATTGGTGGTTTTCTGAGTCCCTGCCACCTCTCGTGTCATTAGCGGTTGCTCCTGCTGTGTTCCTCCAGCCCTGACTCTCCTCTTTCAGCCCTGCATCAGTGTCCAGTGCATACCAGGGTGTTGGTGCCCAGAGTGTCCCAAAAAGAGCTTCTCTGAGAATAACCAAGGGGTAAAAACTGATCTTTACTACCACATCATGGGTGGATAATCCACATTCTCAGACTATGGCCATGGCCCTCTACCTGGAATTACTTGTTGGATCAAGTAGTGTGGACAGACATCCACCCTGTCTGCCTTTTCCACCTCCACACACATACACATGTGCACATAACATGCACACACATGCATATGTTTGCATGCATACACAAGATACACGCATATGGGTGCACAAACATACATGATTGCACTTGTAGAATAAATGGCTTGAAGAGAGAATGTAAAGGTTGGGAACTCTTGTCTTTACACTGGCCACACAATAGCAGTTCTGTTGGCATGGTTATTTAAGGCAGCTTCTTATCAAGGTTGGCAATCAATTAACCACAGTGTCAAATGTGAGGAGAGACATTCAAGTCCAGGAGAGGGAAGGGAGCTGAGGGGTGAGAAGGAAACGTCTAGACTCCTGCCAATAAGTCACAGATTAATGCTAAAAAGTCCACCCACAGGGAGAAAGGAGAGGAAATTAACAGGCAAGTCTGAAGGTACTACAGAGGGAAATGAGGAGCAAGAGGCCATCATGGAACAGGCAACTGAGTGGACTGGAGGAAGGAAGCAGCTAGTCTGGAGAAAGAGCAAGGTGAGGTATAAAAGACCCAGGTGCTACCCAAGCAAGTCTTGGGAGAAGCAGGCATCTGCAGGGAGGTCTATGGCACAGCTGACAGCCACTCAAAGAGGGAAGGGGCATTACTAGATATCGCGAAGTGAAGCAGGAGGGATCACAAGATCCTGGCTGGTGTGAATCAAGTTTAACACTCTTGTCAAACATTCTTCAAACACTTGCTTTGCTCCTCTCTATGGGGATTCTCTAAGCACAAAGCATTCCATGCGCAGTACACATCCATTTACCACTCAGCCCTTTGCGCTCAATGGGGCCTCCATCGCTTACGAAATTGCAGAGAATTGAGAATACTCCCAAACTTTATGGTCTCCACTATAATACCAGGATGAATGCCTGGAAGAATTGACAGCATACAGTCGCGTTTCAGCCTCAAAGGAGGGATTTGAACCAGTCAGAGCACAGTGATATACTTCTCCATCCATTTATCAAGTTACCAGCCAGTCCTAGACCAGATCAAGAAGATTAGCAATCAACAGTGAGCCTAAAAAGGTTCACCTGGAGATTTTAATAAATACAAGTTGGCGGACCCAGAACATACCCATGCAGGTAGAATTAGTTGTGACACATTGTTCATTTTTGTGAAATATAAGATATGCATTAGAAACTTGAGACTGCAAAAGTTGGCAAAGAGTAACAGTGGTTTAGCACTCAAATTTATCTGGACTCAAATCCCAACTCAATCTCTTGTAAGCTGTGTGGTTTTGGGAAAACCATTTACTGAATTTGTTCTTCTGTGTATTGATTTGTAAAGAGGACACAATAAGCATACTTATATCTTAAAGTGGTTCTGCAGGGGAAGGACAATACCCCAGAGTGAGAGACTGATCATAACTATAGAGAGCTCATTTAAAAGATCTGTGTCCAGTAAAAAGGATTGCCTATATAGCTATAAGTGGGATTTGAGGTGATAGGCATCAGGGTTGAAGTGGGCATCAGAGTTGGACTGTTCTCTTGGCCATGAAGGAGTGGGAAGGGTGGTGGAAAATGGGTTTGGAGAAAGGATGGTTATCAGGTATTGGGGGTACAGTTGGATAGGAGGAATAATTCCTAATGTTCTATAGCACAGTAGGGTAGTAACTATGGTTGACAACAATGAATTATACATTTCAAAATAGCTGGTGGGGAGAACATTGAATGTTCCCAACACAAAGAAATGATAAGTGTTTGAGGTGACACAGTGCCAGTTTTTCCAATCTGATCATTGAATTGTGTACATATACTAAAATATCATATGACACCCCGTAAATGTGAAGTTTTTATGTGAAAATTAAAAATTAAGAGATTTTTAAAAAATTTAAAGCTCATGCGTTTACTGGGGTTCTGCATTTGCAAGTGGGGCCAGAACCTGGAAGGATGGGAGACAGGAAACACAGGTGATATCAGGGTTTACCTCTTGGAAGACAGAGAGATCATTCCAGGCCATTAGCATGGGGTTGGGATAACTGATAAAGGTCCAAGGAGCTTTGGATGATGAGCAGAGGGTTGGAGCACTTTGTCCATTCTCCTTTTCTTAAAATCGCCTTTAGAATGTAAGAAATCTTGTGGAAACACCCGCCCATCTCATTTAGGGGTTCCCCAGCCCATGTTCTGGAGGCGAGCAGTGCATTCATGAAGCAAGGGGTGAGTAGAAAGCTGTTAAGCAGAGGGAGAGATCCCTCTTACCAAGAGGAACCATACGTATGGGCAGAGATCCTCTCCCATTCTTTCTTCTCCAGAGATATTCTATCCAGGACTCAAACCCAGGAGTTTCTGGGCTTTATTTATTGGCAACCACTTAGACATTTTCAACAAGGGCCTCATCTGTAAATCATGCTGCATTCCCCTTTGAATCTACTCTGCCATTGTCTTTCAAGGGATGCTCTTTGGAAAAATGAATCACAATTAAAAACCCAACCTCCATCCACAAGAAGACCTTTCTCTATAACAGGAGTTGTGTTGGCCTCTTTTCTGATGGTCCAGATATCCACAATGCTTCTCCTGATTGACTGGTTAAGCAGTCCTCTAACAACTGTTTTGATAGAGTTGATTTAAAGTATTTAATCAGATAGCTTGGGCACAGAATTAGCATTCTTCACAAATAGCCAGGTCAAGAAAAACAAGCCTACTTTTCAAGGTTTCCACACATGAGCATTCTGGAATCCTGAGTTTGCGAAAAAAGAAAATCGTGCTTTCCAGCTCCAAATGAAAGATACTAAATGACTTCCAACCAATTCCTCAGAAATGTATGATTGTTTCACTATCCTCATTTTCTTTACATGTCCTACTTTTCTGTTCCTGGCAGGGTTGTCTGTTGATTCAGGAAAGTCCTAACATCAGGAAGCCTTTACTTTTCCCAGGCTGTGTACCCATGTGTGTTAATCCAGTTTTCCATTGTGGTGATAAAATACCTGAGACAGCTTAAAAGGAGAAAAGGGTTTATTTTGGCTCATGGTTTTGGAGGTTTCAGTCTATGGCTGCTTGGCTCCATTGCTTTTGGACCTATGACAAGGAAGTATAGCATGGAGGAAACCTGTTCACCCTATGGCATCTGGGAAGCAAAAGAGAGCTCAGAAGGTCCCAATATCCCCTTTGAGGGCATTCCCCCAATGACCTAAATTCTTCCTACGAGGGTCCATGTCTTGAAGGTTCTACCACCTCCCAATAGTAACATAAGCTGAGGACCAAGCCTTTAACACATGGGCCTTTGGGGGACACACCAGACCCAAACTACAGCAGCATGGAAAATAAGTCCTAGAGTTTCCTTGTTTTTTCTTTAGGGAGATAAAAATTCAGGGAGAAGTATTAGGAAGGACAAGGGACTACCAGAAATGTCAAAGATCAAAGTATGTTATAAAACGTGTAGATTTAGGCCCCCTAACACTTTGAGAAATCTCAGTAGATGTTCTAGAGAGTGTGGGATGAGATAAACCAACTGACAAGGAGTGAGAGGGATGCTGAGGTAAGGGAAGAAGACACTTAGAACAAGGATAAGGCACTGCTTACTCTGGGAGTGATAGGGGCTAAATGGCATATGAGGGATGAGAAGCCACCAAGGCATACCTGTGCCTTGCTGAGGATGGGGAGGGTAGAACATAGCACAGAGGTATGAAGTGGGCTATGCAGTGTCCACTGCCCAAGAATTCCTGCAGAACCTACACACACACACACACACACACACACACACACACACACACACACAGAGCATCTTACAGTTTACAAAATGCTGTGATCATTGGATATTCCAACTCTCTGCTTTTCTCCACTGGAAGCTGAAATGAACAAGAGAAAGAGCAATCTCTTGATCCAAGTGCTTCCTCATGAGTCCCAGAGGCAGAGTTCCAAAAAGCAGATGCTAAGTCATCTGGGATGGACCAATGCTGGGAATTGTGGTAGAGTGTTTCTGAGCTCTGGAGTCCAAGCTAACATCCAGTTCAAATATTAGTTCTGTCCCTTCTCTGTGTAACTTGGCAATGAATTCAGTAGAAATAAAGATTTCCTTCCCTATAGAAAAGAAGCTTTGGAAGTCATGTCATTGGCAAAGAGACAAGGTAACACAGCTAGAAGCGTACCACGGGCTCTGACTCTGAGGTGTGTGTTAAATCCATGGAAGATGGACTGATGCTTGGATGAGGATGCTCTATTCTTTCTGTGGTCCTGCACAAAAGCCATGATGCCTGAGCACCTTGCCTGTACAAAAGCCCAGCTCTGTAGACTGCCTTGAGCCTGGCCCTGCATTCATTGCAGGGGACTCAGACACACTTGCTATATAGGATCTTAACTGAACTTGAACTGAATGGCTCTCTTTGTGCCCCTTGGCCAGTGACCACGTTTGTCCACTTGCTGTTCCTTCACACCAGGCCTCCTTTCCACTCTTCTGATTACATTAAGTCCTAGGATTCTCTGATAGCCCTTGCCTAGACCTTGTGGGTAGAAACTTGTCCGAAGGCTGAATAAAGGAATGGTTCACATATGTTCTCAGTCTGAACGCCAGAATCAAACTGTCTGCAGTAAGTCCCAGTTCTGAATGTGGGACTATGCGACTTCACCTCCCTGAGTTGCAGTTTCCTGAACAATAAAACAGGTATAATCATAATGCCTTCCCTCATCTTGTGATGTATATGATTAGCACCATGCTCAATGCATATTAAATGGCCAATAAATGCTGACTTCTTTTATTAAGGTTATTATTATTCGTGACAGGTTCTACTTCTTTTCCTGCCTAAAATAATTCACAAAATTGATGGTCTCAAAAACACTGGGAGATGCCGCCTAGTCCAGGATCCAGCTAAATTCTTTTTGCAAACCATGTATTCCCAGAGAAAGATTTTCTGAGTACCATGTCTGTATCTATTTGAATTGTCCCAGACAACAGTCTGAAGGTCCTTACTCCATTACACACTATTCTGCTGAGGTCAATGTAAATTTAACTGCATTGATTCCTAGTGAATCTGTGATGACCAGCTACCAGATCGATCTCCATGTACACAGTTTTGGAAGGCAAGTCTGCACAGCATGTGTGTATTTCCCCTGTTACTCTCTGGAATGCCCACAAAGGCATCTTATCCTTCCTTTTGCCCAGGGAAGGTGGATCAGAATGCTTGTCCTTTGGCGAATGAGGATTACTGGAAGATCTTCACACACAATACTAGAAAATGACTCAGTGCTGCCTTCCCTCTCCAGTTGCAGCATAAAATGCTCTCAAGTGGAAACATTAACAAGTTATGAGAAGATAAAATCCAATAAATAAAAAATTATAATTTCCAACATCTTGAAGGGCAATTATGATATAAAACTTAATAACTGTCCTGGTCTCCTTTGGTCTTAGAAAGAAACTGCAAATAAGAGAGACAGAGAGAGAGCAAGCTAGCCTTTACTTTTCCATGTAAGAAAAAAGAGATCTTTGAGATTGGAGCGAAAGAAAACCTATTTGAACCTATCTATAGATTTAAAGGGGCAGACTTGTTTTTTTGAGTAGGCACAAGCAACCCACATGTTAAGATGGAATACCTCTCCATTATTTTCAGTGTGGTAATGCTTTATTTATTATGAATTTTTTTTGCAGCAAATAAAGATCTCATATTACTTTAATAAGCATCAATTGGAGGGGGGCATTTCTTGTAAGGAGAAAGAATATCTCTTGATACCCAATGGCAGGAATACAGAATTGGAAGTGAAAGTTAACAGGTTCTTTGAATATATCTTTGTTATTTCTCTCCTTCTCTGTAGACCGTGTCTCTACTTCCAAGTTCACATGATTAAAAAAAAAAAAGAAAAGTGGCCCATATTTCCTGAATTCAAATATTAGTATTATTCAAATTCAGCCCTAACTTTCAATATTTAGATATAAGTTTCTGAAGAGTCCAGCTTAGTCATAACATTTAATCAACAGTTAATAGGGGTGGGATTGTTAATATAATTTTTTTGGTTAAATCAAGAAATTTTTTAGGTCAACATTGATGAGATCAAGAAGAGTACTTATTAGTACTTGAGACACTTTAGGTTGATCATTGGTTCATTTCATTCGAGAGATGAGAAGAACTGAGCCTCAGGTGGACATTCTAGTTTTTGATGTTCAGGTCTCCAAGTCATCTAGATAAGCAGCTCAGATATGTGAAGGCCTCTACACAGGAAGGTGTAATGGTCAGGTCAAAATCTCTAATGGTTTCTTCCTGCAGTTCTTGGAGGTTTCTGGTGGGGAACTCTCTTCCTCTCTTCCCTGGGTTTGCAAACTGTGACCAACTCTCTGCTTCCCTGCCCTGGAATTCCAGCTGAGATGAACAAGAAAACAAGCAATCTCATCATCCCAGTGCTTCCTTGTGAGTCCCAGAGGCAGAGTTCCTAAGCAGCCAGCTTTGCTTCCTTTTCTTAGGTCTTAACTTGGTTTCCTTTAATTATTAAAGGGTTAAGATACTATGTGACAAGTCAAAGGCGTCCCTGGCCACTGAACTCCTTCCCAAGTCTAACTACCCCAGTGGTCACCAAAGAAGAGACCCCAAGGATGATTTCTAGAGTCCCTTCAATCACTCACCTAAGTCTTACTCACTCTGTAGTCTTAGGAAAGGTTTCCCTGGGGAAAGAGGGCAAGAATTGACCAGCTTTCACAGAAAGTGAGAATTATAGTTTTGCCTGTGGAGCTGTGCATTTGAATCTGGTAAGGAGCCAAGAGGACAGGGAAGAGTAGAGAGAAGGGTGAGTTTAAGATGGTTCCCAAATTCCTGCTACTTATCAGAACATGACCTCACCTGCATCATCCTAATCTGTTAACCCACGAAAAGAGACAGGAACACATCCAAATGCATATCCTGTACTACTGAATCATGTAAAGCTCCACCATAAATAATCCTGGTTGGAAGCCCCAGTCCCGCTCTACTCACAGATATGAGTCAGATATGAGGACAGGTTATCTCACTAATATATCCAGGGGGAGGGAGCAGGGTGGGATCCAGAGGGTAACACACCAAGTATTTTTGTATCACTGTGAACCTCACTGTGACATATAATTACAATGCACCAATAAAAGTATAAAAAACAAATATTACCAAATTCCAGTAGAAGAGGAATTAGAAGAGGAGTAGGAGAAGGAGGATGAGGAGGGTGAAGAGAGACAGGATCAAGTAGACCCAGACCTGAGGAAAGGGACAAGGTGAGAGGTTCAAAGTTGGGATGGTTTGTAGGCTCCTTTTTGTAGGTATTTAGTGCATGCATGAAGTTGGGTGGCTGCTGACCAAGAGCCAGGTTTGAAGAGTGAGACTGTGGTGTTATAATGTCTGTGCTGACCTCAAGGTATGGCCCAGGCCTTAAGTATGACATATTGCTCAGCATAGTTTTCCAACACTGACCTACATTTGTGCTCCAACAGCTATTTTAAAAACTGCAGTCTCTGGAATAAACACTGCTGTTAACATGGGTGGCAGCCATCCCAATTCTTCAATGAAACTGAAGTTGTGCCATTAGAAGAAATATACATTCCTTTCTGACAGCCTATTTGCTTAAAATCTTAATCGTATTTCTTTATGGTGGACAGTAAATGGCACATGTGACCTGTTGACTACTATTAATCTTGCATTTCATGGCATCTCAGTAAAATACTCTCCGGAACACTACTGACAAATGAAAGACAGCCACAACGCTTATCAGCCACCACATATGAATAGTGAATAAAAACAACAAGTATGAATATAATGGAAATTTTCTATAGAATTAAATGGTAGGAAAAGAGTTCATCTTCCTTTGACAATTTTATGCTGCCCGGAAGCGTATGGTCCTTTAACCATCCTATATATCTTGGAAGCAATGACTGGAAGTGTCATTTAACAAACTGATGTCTTAAGTGATAAATAACTCCAGAAATATATGAAAAAAGATAAAGAGAGAATAGAAGAAAGTTAATGATCCTTGTGATTTGGTGGTCAGACACACACACACAATGTTGGCTTTTAAGGATACGCTGGAAGCTCTTTTTCCCAGAAATCCAGGAATTTGCCTGGATTAGAAAATGAAGTGCAGTGAGAAGCAGAAACCAGTGTCAACAAGTGTGACCTCTGTGCTGCCCGAATGTAGCCAAGAGTGAGGGAGAGAAGTGAGAAACAAAGGAGGGAGAAGAAGCTAAGAGAGAAGACAAAGGGAATGTAAGAGAGGGACTGTCCTTTAGAGAGGTGCAGTGTAGTAGAATGGAGACTGGTGTGAGTTTTTTCTTTCAGAAAGTCATGCCTTTGAATCTGATTTCTATCTGTTACCAGCCTACTAACCTTGGGAAGGTTGTTTTACCTCCATGATCCTAATCTTTGTGCCTGGGAACAGGGTTCATGATATCTTGCACAATGGATGAGAGATGAGCACTCAGAGCAGTGCCTGACTCCAAATGTGGGCTGCATCAATGCTGACTCCTGCGCCTGTTTCCCAACATTGTTTTCTCTGAACTTTTGACTGAAGAGGGGAAAAAACAAACTATCCAAGATGTCCAGTGTTTTCAGCAGAGATTACCAAGTGAAGACCTTGCATGGGTCTCTCCCATAGTACAGAGTCTCCCCTATGGAAAGCCCTCCTTCTGAGAAGACTCTGAGGAAGTCTTTAGAAAAGAAGCTGAGTCATTTTTTCAATGTGATGGCCAATGCATATCATTGGAACAGCTATCCTGGTTCAACATTTGACCCGTCCAATTAGGTTGGCTTGGTTTCTCAAACAGCTTGGCATTTGCCTAGTTTCCAACTTACCCTAATCCATGGCAATGCAGCTTACAAGCATAGAAAAAGATGGAGCACATATATCACACAGATGTCCAAAGGCTCACATTCAATGTTGAAATACAACTCACTGGAAACCAATATATTTGTTATCTGATTTCTGAATGGGTTTTCTTTGATAGCAAACTCTAGATCAGGCTGATTGTCAGCAGGCCTCTCCATGGTGGAGATTTGGTCCTACCATTAGGAGCACAGGCTCTATTTTTTTTAAATATGCTTTTATTGGTGCATTATAATTATACATCATAATGAGGTTGAGAGTGATAGGAGCATGCATGCACACGGCACTTGGTGTGTTTCCCTCTGGAACCCTGAAAGAATCGCAAATCCTCAAGTCTCCTGGAGAGTTCCTTTCCATTAGCTGCTTCGCGTGGCCTGAGATTAGAGCCACTTCCCCTCTCTTAAGACTCCAGTCAGGCATAGTACCCCTCAGCTCCCATTCACAACTCTTCTGCTCCACTCTTTCCCCAGTCAGCCTTGGAGCTTTTTGAGGGTCAAATCCCTGATTCTTTTTTTTTTCTCTAAATTTGCTCCCCCTCAAATGTGGTGGGTTTTTTTTAGGTTTATAAAATAAACTCTCTAAGGAAATTATATGAGAGTGCTATTTCATTGAGTAAATGCCAGCTTTCTTGATCTTCCCAGGGAATTATTGTCTGCAGAAATTGGATTCTCCAGTAAAACAAGAGTGCCCTGTGCCAGTAACAGAAAAGTGAATTGTTGCCTTTGAAAAGGAAATGGAGGACAAAGAAACTCATTCTGTTAAGCATCTACTATATGTCAGACAAAGTCCAGCCATCCCTCGGTTTCCATGGGGGATTGGTTCTAGGACTTCCCAGGGATACCAAAATCCACAGATGCTCAAGCCCCTTACATAAAATGGTGTAGCATTTATATTTGTAGAATAACTTACAAACATACTTCAAATCATTTCTAGAATACTTACAGTACCTAATAAAATGTAAATGCTTTGCATATAACTGTTACACTGTATCATTGAAGGGATCATGCCAATAAAAAAAATTCTGTACCTGTTCCGTATAGATGCAAACTTCATAAGTTTGACTACACAGTACATGAATGAGATTCTAGGTGAACCATGATCAGTTAATGCTGGAGGAAGACTGAGGATCTGTGAAATGATGGGAGGCTGTGCCTGATCATTTATGCCCACTCAGAGCACATGAAAAATCCAAGTATTTTTGCTTTTTGGAACTTTCTGGAATTTTTTTTCTGAAACTTTTTTTTTTTTTTGCAGTACCGGGGATTGAACGCAGGGGCGTTCTACTTCCGCGCTACGCCCCCTGCCCTATTTTTTATACTTTATTTTGATACCGGGTCTCACGAAGTTGTGGAGGGCCTCACTAAGGAGAGAGAGAGAGAGAGAGAGAGAGAGAGAGCTGAGGCTGGCCGCGAACCCGGATCCTCCGGTCTCCGCCTCCCAAAGTACTGGGATTACAAGCGTGCGCCACCACGCCCGGCTTCTGAAATTTTTTTAATGCATGGTTGGTTGAATCTTTGGCTGCAGAATCCATGGATAAGGAGGGCCTACTGTACTAGGGAATTCGAATAGGTATTTTTATTAATCTTCACAATAGTACTAGGGATATAGAGTTGGAAATAAATATTAGATGGAGTATAGAGACAAAAATACACGGAAAAATGAATTTGTGCTTTGAGTCTCCAGAATGGGACTCTTGTCTGTTCAGAAAGGCAGAGAGCATATCACATACCTGTGTGTCTGACATGCACAGAGCTCACATCGCAAGTGTGGCTTCGACCCTTGCCAGGAGAGAGCCATGGCCACCTTTTTTTATAGACTGGATGAGGTTACCGAAGGTATCTGGGACTTATATTCTTATTCTTCAGAGTCTAACGGCCATTTTATTTCTTTTTGTTTTTTATTTTTGTGGTACTGGGGATTGAACGCAGGGGCGTTCTACCTCCGCGCTATGCCCCCGGCCCTATTTTTTATACTTTATTTTGAAACCGGGTCTCACGAAGTTGTGGAGGGCCTTGCTAAGGAGAGAGAGAGAGAGAGAGAGAGAGAGAGCGAGAGAGCTGAGGCTGGCCGCGAACCCGGATAATCCAGTCTCCGCCTCCCAAAGTACTGGGATTACAAGCGTACGCCACCACGCCCGGCTCTAAAGGCCATTTTCTATGCATCATGCCTCTCTGTCTCTATATACCCTAAAGGAGAAGGTAAAGATTCTATTAGAAAATAATAACATACACCTTTTCTTTGTTGAGTGAAAAGAGACTGAATCTTCTAAAATGTGAGAAAGAGAAAGAAATTCAGTCTCCAGAAGCCAAGGGATACAGTGCCATGCATTAGACATGAAATGCCACAGGCAACATCAGTTCTTTCCTCTGCTTCCCTGGATATATATTTTTCAAAAACCAGTCCTGAAAATAGGTTATACTGATGAGTACTGTACCGGATTAGACAAAACCTCAGACACAATATTGGCCAGTTGTAGCAGGCAGTGTGTGTGTGTGTGTGTGTGTGTTTAAGTGTGTGTGTGTGGTGCTGCGGACTGAAGCCAGAGGCATTCTGCCTCTGAGCTGTACCTCAAGCCCGATTTTATTCT
>PVJS01028182.1:0-10224 GCA_004027185.1 Glis glis
ATCCTCCGGTCTCCACCTCCCAAAGTACTGGGATTACAAGCGTGCGCCACCACACCCGGCCTCATTTACTTTTTTTTCCAGAGGTTCCTTGTAAGATTTAAATTTGATGCTTGGAAAACACACTATATTTTAATCTCTCTCTCTCTCTCTCTCTCTCTCTCTCTTTTCCTTATACATTCACACACTCATATACCAAGGAGAGCTCACTAAACATTTGGGAAATTTCCTTTTCAAAACTTTATAACTCTTCCTTCACCTCTTATTTGCCAATAAGAAAACAACATACATCATGTATTGTTTGCTATGACTTAATAGGTTATACTTACACCATTGGGGCAGGCTGCAGAGCCTATGTAAATGAGGTGCTGGGGTTTTCATGTTTCCAACTCATCAACTAGTTCTCTCCTTTGTGTTGGAGGATTTGTGTTTATGATAGTTACTTTTAGAAACAAATGTCCTCTACACTGTATGCAGGTATGTTGTTGATCAAGAGAACTTTATATTTGTTTCTTTTGAAATTACCAGATGAGAACAAAAGCAAACAACAGAAAGAGAAAATGTATATTATATAGGAAAATATTGAAAATAAAGGAAACTTTAAATAGGAACATAGAGTAACAGAATTAAGATCATACATATCAGTTATGGACATACATGTAAATGGAATGAGTTTACCTAGTAAAAAAGAAAAGTTTCAGATTGCAAATTGGACTTCAGAGAAATTCTCAGACTGATTTTGAAGAGGAGTCTGAAATTGTATTCAGCCCGTTTTCATGGGTTCATCTCTGTGAGAGTTACTGAACTAGCCACCAGCCAGGCCTCCAAGGCCTTCTCTCCAACACCTCGCCTCCAACCCCTCGCCCTGCCACAAGTAGCCACTAAGCATTAATGCAGGGGCCTCCAGCACCTGCACCCTTCTGATTGGCTTTGTTGGTTGTAAAATGTTTTGGCTATATACATCCGTTTTATCTAAAACAAGATAACTCAAGTTGAAAGTAAAAGAAAGAAGGGATCATGATATTACTATCTCAAAATCAAGATAGAAAACATTAACTATGACAAAAGGGGGTGATCAATACAGAAGAATGTCATGTCTAACATTCTATGGAAAATCTGCAGAAAATGTAAAAGTACATTAATAAAAATACAGGAGGAGTAGGAGACTTCTCTCAGCTCATGGAAGATAGGTAGACATAAAAATATATTAAGATAGGGAATCTGAGTACTAAATGTTGAACTAGTACCCCTAATATTGAACTCTCCTAAAAACAAAGAATACACCTTCTTTCCACTGCCTGTGTATCATTTACAAAAGTTGGTTATATAATTGGCCACAAACAAAACTCCTAGATAAATTCCAGGAAGTTGAAATAGTGCAGACCACATTCTCAGATCACAGTGCAAGAAAAAAACAGAAAATAATAAAAAAAATATAAACCAGTAAAACCTGACCACCTGGGAATGTTAAGAAAACCCTTAAACTGCAGCTGGGAAAGGAGAAACCAAGATTTAATTGCAGCAAATATTTTAAAAACAATATTAAAACTTATAATTAATGACTAATAGTGTATTCAGAAGAAATTGTTTTAGATATAAGTCAAAGCATTGAGCTTAAGAAATTGGGGTAAACACTGAAATACAGCTGAGGAAGGCAGAGAGGAGCAATTGGTAAGGAAAAAAGCAAAAACTAATGAAATGAAAACAGAAAAGCAATGGATTGAAAAATAAACTCAGGAGCTTGTAATCACAGTACTTGGGAGGCTGAGACAGGAAGATCACAGGTTCAAAGCCAGCCTCAGCTACTTAGTGAGGCCCTCCACAACTTAGACCCTGTTTCAAAATAAAAAATAGAAAAAATAGGGCTGGGGGTATAGCTCAGAGGTAGAATGCCCCTCGGTTCAATCCCCAGTACTGCAAAAAAAGAAAAAGAAAAAGAAACCCAGGAAAGAGTTCTTAAAAGACACTAATAAAATAGATTCTCCATCAGAAAAATAAAATTCACAAGTATTCAAAAATAGAAATGAGAGGTCGGGCATGGTGGCACACACCTGTAATCCCAATATTTGGGAGTCCGAGACAGAAGAATCACAGCTTCAAGGCCAGCCTCAGCAACTTAGGCCCTCCGCAACTTAGTGAGACCCTGTTTCAAAAGAAAAAATATGCCCCTGGTTTCAATCCCCAGTGCCACAAAAAAAAAAAATAGAAATGAGAGATAGATGGGTGGAAAGATACACACACACACACACACACACACACACACACACACACAGTAAAACTTAAAGAAATTGCTTATTTTTTGCTTATATAAAACCTAGATAAACTATATATTTTTAAAGGTAAATAGCTATGGAAGAAATAAAGGACCTTAAAAAGCTGCATCTTTTTTTTTTCAGTACTGGACCCACGGGCATTCTACCTCCAAGCTACACCTCCAGCCCTATTTTTTATTCTTTATTATGAAACAGGGTCTCACTAAGTTGCCGAGGGTCTCACTAAGTAGCTGAGGCAGGCCGCGAACTTGTGATCCTCCTGTCTTAGCCTCCCAAGGAGTGGGATTACAAGTGTGCGCCACCACGCCAGCTTAAAAAGCCACATCCTAAATAAGAATCAGGCCTAGCAATTCCAAAGGTAATGTCTTCAAACCTTTAAGGAACAGATTACTCTGATTTTGTTAGAACTGTTTGAGGACATAAGAAGAAAGCTTTCACTTTTTAAAATATAATCAGATAATACTGATCCCTAATCTGAAAAAGATAGCACAAATATAGAACAGTACGAGCTAATTTCACTGCCAACTACTGATGCACAAATTCCCAATGAAATACATTAGCAAATAGAATCCAGAGCAAATCATATTTCATGACCAAGTTATCTTAAGGAAACTGGTTCTTTTTCTTCGTAACACTTACAGTTTGTATTTGCAATTTATATGCTTAATATATTGTTATGAGCTTGTCTTCCTCACCAGATTAGTTCCATGAAGACACAGACCATGTCTTTTATTTATACTAGATGTACTTTGCCTAGAACTTGGTACATTGAGCACACAGTAAACATTTGAACTAACTGAAAAAGGATGACTCTTTAATGAATCAAAGGGAAATACTGAGGTGTTGGTAGTTGGTACACACTTTCAGTCATAAGATGAATATGTTCTGGGGATCTAATATATAACATGTGACTGTGGTTAACAATACTGTATTGTATATGTGAAATTTGCTGAGAGTAGATATTAAATGTTCACACGCACGCACGTGCGCGCACACATGTAAGGTGATAGATGTGTTTACCCACTTGGCTGTGGCAATCATTTCATTTTATATGTATCTCATCACATTGTACACTTTAAATTTATCAAATTTATTTTTCACTCTCTCTCTCTACTTAGTGAGGCCCTCCGCAACTTCGTGAGACCCGGTTTCAAAATAAAGTATAAAAAATAGGGCCGGGGGTGTAGCGCAGAGGTAGAAAGCCCCTGCGTTCAATCCCCGGTACTGCAAAAAAAAAAAATTATTTTTCAATGATGCCTTAATAAAGCTGAAAATAATACATACAAAGAGAAATGTCATGTAGTTATCTTAAAGGGTGCCAAAAAGTCATGTTAAAGTTTAATATCCATTCCTAATTTTGAAAAGAACTTAATGATGAAAATACCAGAAGTACCCTCATTACAGTAAGAAATAAGAAAAAAAGATACCACTCTTCACTGTGCTCATCTTTGCTGCGTGAGTATTTTACAATGATCATTAGTGAGTTTTGCAAGGAAAAATTATTACGGAAGTCATGGAGCAGCTTTGAAAAATATTTATAGTGTTATATAAAATGGAAAAAGTAGCACACAACATTGTACTTACCTGCAGTGCATTTGAAAGCACACATGAGGCATACCCTGGAAATGAATGAGAGAGGGTAGAAGTGCACAGAACGAGTGTTTTCTTTGTTGTTGTTATAATATAGATTGTGTGATAGATGAATATGGAACTAAAAAAGAAATAAAGCGAGGGCAATCAGGAAGAAGGAAACGTGGCTCCCAGTGAGTGGCTCCCTTTGCCTGTGGCTGCGATTTCCTTTCTTTTATGCACACACACACACACACACACACACACACACACACACTATAAATTTTTGACTTGCTACAGTTTTTCCCTGATCCCCCCCATCCTGTCTTTCCGAGGTGGGATGATATGTTTATTTAGAAACCATTTCACCTGGGACAATGGTACCATCAGTCAGCCTGCCCCCCCGGGGACCCTCTAGACGTGGAGCCAGCTGTCCATATTGATGGGGCGTCCAGAAAGGAGCTGTTTTAGTCATCCTCCTCACTGCTGTGATCCAAACACCTGATATATAGAACTTGGAGGAGGAAGGATCTTATTTGCTCCTAGTTCTGGAGATTTCAGTCTGTGTTATACCAGCTTCTGAGCAGGAGCCGGGGCTGCAGGTCATCAGAGCATAATGGCGGAGAGCAGAGAGAGAGGGTGAGAGCTTGTGTCAGCTCATGGTGGCAGGGGAGAGAGGAGAAGGAAGCTGCAGCGGGGGGAGGAGGGGTACTGTCCCCAGCCACACCTCCAGGGACCCTTCCCTACCAAGTCCCCAACCTCTAAACATGGCTGCCTTGTCTAATGCATGAGGTCTGGGGGATTTAAAATCCAAATAAAAAATAAAATCCAAGCCATAAACCGGGCATGGTGGCACACGCTTGTAATCCCAGTACTTGGGAGGCTGAGACTGGAGGATCCGGGTTCGCGGCCAGCCTCAGCTACTTAGTGAGGCCTCCGCAACTTAGTGAGACCCTATTTAAAATAAAGAATAAAAAATAGGGCTGGGGGTGTAGCCTGGAGGTAGAATGCCCCTGGGTTCAATCCCCGGCACCACAAAAAAAAATAAAATTTATAATTGTATAAATTTATGGGATACAAATTGATGTTATGATTTATGAATACTATGTAGAATAATTAACCTAGTTAAATATCCATAACCTCAAATACTTAACATATTTTGTGATAAGAACATTTGAAATTTACTTTCTTAGCAATTTTTAAATGAAGACAGAATTTCCATTAGGAGAGATATAGTGGGGGTTGGGTTTTTTGTGGTGAACATACTTTTATTGGTGCATTGTAATCTCACATTATAATGAAGTTCAGAGTGATCGGAACATACATGCACACAGCAGTTGCAACCTCCTTTCTGGAAGGAATCTGAGGCCTCTTAGTACAGTCCTTCTGCTAGGTCAGGAAGCTGGGAAAGCCAGAAAGTCCTGCTCTGTCCTTAGATACTCTGGTTGTCAAAACAAAACTAACAAAATATTTATGACTCTAAACAAGAGACATTGATCTAGGATCTAGGCATCTAGGAAAAAGTCCTTGGAACAGGAGGAGGAACCAAGAATAAACCAAGAGAGCTAAATTTCAAAAACAGGACTGGCATATGTTGGGGGAAAATGGAGTTGTTAGAATGATAAAGGAATATATGTTTATTGTTGACCACTAAGAAAATAGAGAAAGATGCGAAGAAAAATATAAAAATCCATGTCATGGGGCTCTTGGCACAGTGCCACAGAGCACGCCTGGTATTCCCCGGGAGGTGGCTTGCAGGGTGTCTCAGAAGCCCTCACGGTGGCTGTCAACACAGTGATTGCCCTCCAGGTGATTTTCCAAAGGAAATGGGCAGAGTGATAGACAGATTTATGTTCAAGAATATTCACTGCAGCCTCGTTTTTAATAGCAAGAGAAAATGGATTCAATCTAAATATCCAAAAATAGGGAATTGTCAAAATAAATTATACATTCATACGAAGGCATTCTTTACAGCCAATAAAAGTCAGGTTTTAGAAGAATACTTCATGGCATAGAAAATATGTAATGGTAATGGAAAATAGGTTGCTAAGTAGTGAATACCATATGATTCACATTCATACTTACAAACAGAAAAATAATGATGTGCCCAAATGTTAAAGATTATTTGGGAGTGTTGAGATTACAGGTGATTTTAATTTTTTTCCACACTCTTTGCGTTTTCCAGGTTTTTTAAGTGAATATGTACACTTTTATAGATTTTTTAAATAAGTTTGAAGTTTATTCATATTCCCAGTGCTATACTTCATGGCATAGAACTGACAGGATCTTAATGTTGTTTCTTTCAGCCTTTTTCTATGCATTTATAAGTACTTTTCTATGTTTATGTACATAATATTAGAATGATACTGATTTACAATTTTGTATCTCCACCTATCCTCATTAGTCCCCTACCACCAATCCCCCACCCCCAAAACAACTCTTTAAGTATAGGATACCAGCCTAGAATAACTTGCAAAGTTACAATAAATAATGCTTAATCAGTTGGGGACAGTGCCTGCTTTGAAAATATAACGATTATAAAAGTTGATGGTTTAGCATTTTAATAAAGAATTCTAGTTTTGTTTTTGTTTTGTGTTTAAGTATAATTTAAAATCAGATGGTGGTTAACTTAGGTGACCTTTAAGGTTCTCTGCAAACCTTAGGTTCCAAGGCTAATGGAACAGTGTGTTCAACTCATTCTCCATTAATTACCCCTGTGGGAGACCTAGCTGTTCAGACCACAGAACTGTAACCACATTGTGCTCCAATTTCAGGAAAAGTGTTTTAAAAGAAAATCAAGGTCCCTGAAGAGCTGGCCTACAAACTTGAGGCCATCAAGTGACACATAGATCTCTTTAGATATTTAAAATTCCCAATCAGCTAAGAGATGACTATTGTCATAACCAGTTGGATATGACATCTGAAATATGTAAAAAGACCAGGTCAAAAGACATTTTAAGATAGAGAGGGGCCTGGTTGTAAGGCCCTCTTTGTTAAGATTGGGAGTTCATTTTTAGAATTCATCACCTGGTCTGCTCTATTAATTAGGACTTTTAAACGAAAGAAAATGCCTAATTTGGAAGTGTGCCCTAGTACCCTTCAAGTTAAAGCATATTTTCAGGTTTTGGGAAAGGAAATTATGTGAGGCTCTTCCAGGTTGGTCTTCACCTGCTATTTTAAACATATTCTTTATATATATATAAAGAAATAATACCTTTTCAAAAGTTAAAAGGAAAAAAGAAAAAATCCAGCTATATTATGACCAGGTAGCTCAATAGCAACAAAGGGAGTATTTCTCTTTCACATTGCCTTTGACTTATAATTATTTGATTTCATGTAAAAATTATTTTTGAACTTTCTGTGGGTTTCAGCTAACCCATGGAATTATTTGCAACTGTAACTTCAAAGGGACCTGAGACAGAAAGAAACATGATGTTCTTCCTACAGAGAAGTGAGGAGAAAATGCTCACTGTTTTCACAAAAATACAACCTGTCAGGTTCATTTTGCTTAATTGCTGTTTGGAATCGATAGGAAAAACTTGTTCTCATAAGGGATGGGTCCCTCCTTAACACAGAAAAGAGATATTGCTTATGTAAATGTTAGATTTATGGTTCACCCTGAGAAATGAATACTTGGCTCTGGCCCTCTTCCCATTATTAACTCTGACAAAAACATTTTTAACTTCTAGGCATCTCCTAACAAAAAGGAGACAGGCTAGATATACTGGTTCCTGTACATCCTTAGTACAACTCTTAGAAAACTCAAAGAGTGAGCTGCTTCCCACTTGCCAGTCTTCTCATCTATTTGGCTTTTTTTTTTTTTTTTAGTATAGCTTCATCGTTATTTTCCTACTAACATCACCCAGACAATCTGAATTGTCTTATCACCTCCCTTCATTATTTTTGCCCTTCCCATTTACTTGTGATTATAATCTCTGCAGCATTCGTTCAACATTAAGGGCTGAAAAATAAGCATCTTACTCCAAAGACAAAAAGCACCCACCCAGCCCCACAGACCTTTAGCTAATTTAAGCAAATTTAAAGTCCCGCACAGCCTGAGCAGCCGAGCCGCTACTTGGTTAGTGTCACATCTTCTGCACCCAAGACAGTTTTCATTCTTAAAGCATCATTTGCTGCTCCACCAGGTAAACTTAAGATATGTATCTGTAATCCTACCTCAAATGTGTACTTTATTTGTGTTTTTGTTTTCTTTTCCAGCCTCATTGACTGTTATTTCAGTAAAAGCCATCTCAGGCATGATCACTTTTTCTCTGACGGATAAAACGCAACTAACTTATCCCATCTTCTATATCATGTTTATCGTCATGATAGCATCTTGTGTTTTCCAAGTCAAGTAAGTTAGTGTCTATGTACTCGCTGATCTTTCAACATTCCCGTGTTCTGCAAACATTCATCTTTATCGGCTGCAGATGATAATTAAGATTAGACACAACGGCTTTCTAAGGGTGAAGGACCTACAGCTTCTCCTTAGCCAACATGCCTCGCTTTGTCCTTCGCACCCAATAATAAGATTTTACTAAGCATCGCCTTCATGTCTTGCACGTTCTGAAATGCAGCCATAGTCTGGCTAAGTGCGCTTTGATGCTTTCCTGATGCTCTTCTGCTTGTAATTAATATCCGTCATACACAGGTTGTCATTAGCAATAAATCAAAGGGGCAGGTGCACATCCAGGATTTTAGTCTAAATATAGGAAATACGTGAACCCTTCACCTTCATTTCTTAGCTTATGCTCATTAATTGCCCAGAGATGGACAAAACCAGACGTTTGGCCAGGAGGAAAATCTTTTCCCCAGAACTTTGCATCTTTGGCCAGAATTTTCTTTGCACCCATGGGATTGC
Source organism: Glis glis (assembly GCA_004027185.1). Lineage (NCBI taxonomy): Eukaryota > Metazoa > Chordata > Mammalia > Rodentia > Gliridae > Glis > Glis glis. The sequence goes on from PVJS01028182.1 coordinate 8,701, forward strand.
AGAATGATTATTTTATGTTTCTCTTGGGTCCTAATAGTGGTGACATGGAACATTTTTAATTTCTGCTTTTCTCTGCCCCCGCCTCTCTCTACTTCCCCTCCATTTCATGTTGCGGTGATGTCTTTGCCTGCTAGGCTCTCTTGAGTTGGCCAGAGAGTTTTCTGTTCACCCCAAAATGCTGTGCAGAAGCACCACCCCAGGGCCAGCGAAGAAATCAGAGATCAAACTCAGAACAGGAGTGGTTTCTTATGTAGGTGGCAGGAGTAAACTCTGACTGTTATGGGCTGGATAAAAGCTCCGGTGCAGGGTCTCTGGAGGGCCGCTGGAGAAACCTAGGGCTATGTCTCTGTTTTATTTGCTATTTCCTCGCAAGACTGAGTGTGTTCATAATACTTGAATCTTGCTGCTTTGTTTCCTTTCTCTTTCTTCTGAATTAATCAGCACCGCCACAGTGTCTTTGAGGATTTAGTGATGAGCATATTTAACCTTATACCAAGCTTCATGAATTCAAAAGGCACACACAATTGAAGGTAGACTCACCCACCACCCTTGTTTTAGTCTCTGCACCCGTCACACTGTAGAAATGTGGTTCTCAGCCCTGGTTGCCCATTCGAATGACCTGCGGAGGTTTGACATCTGTGTGCACACGCACATATACATGCTCACAAACCCCTGCCTTTATGTAGTCCTGCATACATGTGTATAGATACCTTGGCTCTACCCAAGATTTTTTTTTTAGTTGCTCTAGAGTAGGACCTACTAAGCATTAGTGCTTTTTTTTTAGGCACCGTGCAATTCACAGCATTAGAAAGCAATCTAGTCCGTGAGGGGCATGCAGCGCTGTGGGAACCCGATTCCTGCCAATGGCTGCAGTGAGGAGCTGAGCTCCCACAGGTGCTCTGCAGCTGCAGCACCGAGCATTGTTTTCCAAACATTAAACATTCCTTTGCTTCTCCATCTTCTTTCTTGGCACGTGGCATGTCAATGGATAGCTGTACTATTCCCCAGATATGATATTTAACAGATTCTAGAGTCTATCCTAATGAATCAGCCCCAGTACCATACTGGTCCAGCAGCTTGAACTGCTTCCAACTCAAACTTCTGTGGCCTCAGAATATGATTAATTGCTTTTCATTGTTACTGTTGTTGGTTTAAACAGACCATAAAACCTGACATCTGATCTCATACATCAGATGCATAGAAGCTATGACTGCTGATTGGAAATGCCCTCTCGCTGCACTTCCTCTCCCTTTGTAGTTGTAGGGAAAAATCAGGCATTTCTTGAAGTTATTGTTAACTTGTTGCTGAGCTTCTCGAAGCCCATGCTTCAGCTAGTGCCTTCTGCTCTAGGTTCCTGAGTCAAGCCACAAAACTCTACAAGATGACGACGGTGGTGCCAGTTAACCACATTTTCTTTACAACCAGTGCCATTATCGCAGGTGAGTTCTGGCTTTCCATGTGTAGGTAGTTCTACCCCCACTGCAGGCATACACGAAGTCTCTCTTGGAGTAAATAAGAGAATCA
>PVJS01028182.1:10324-25799 GCA_004027185.1 Glis glis
GGGGGGGGGGAGGGGAGATGTGCTAGAGATTGAACCAGGGCCTTCTATCTCCGTGCTACACCTCCAGCCCTATTTTATTTTTTATTTGTAAACAGGGTCTCACTAAGTTGCTGAAAGCCTCGCTAAGTTGTTGAGGCTGGCCTTGAACCTGCAATCCTCCTGTCTCAGCCTCCCAAGTACTGGAATTACAGGCATACACCACTATGCCCAGCTTAAGGAAGCTTTAGGTTATAAGAAACTGGGAGTCCATATCTCCCCAGCCTCCACCTGGCATCTGAATTTCCTCTGTAACATCCTCTAGCACAAGCTAGTCTGCTCTGTGTGAAGGCTTCCCAGTGTTCTCTGCCCCTGAGACAGCTCAATCCTGTTTTGGATCTCTCATTATTCAGAGAGTTCTAATTACTAGAAAGTGATTAGAACTGAAATCGGTTTCTTTGTGAATTCAAGACACTCAACTTTGTTCTACTTTCTGGAGTCTTCCCCTTGCCAGCTCTTCTGATAATCAAAGAAACTGAAAGGGCCCCTGAGTCTCATCTCTGGACCAAACTCCACAACTCCATGAACTCTTCCCTGTATGCCCCTCACCAGCTTGATCAGAGAGTGGGTCCCAAATCCAACTGGGCATTCCAGGGAAGGCCTGACAGTTGAGGATGGAAACTACGACCTTCCCTGTTCTGGCCTCTGTTTTCCTACTGTTGCAGTTCTTATATTTTAATGAACAATTATTTTTAACACTATTGCAATTACAGATGCAATAGTGTTAAAAAAAAAGTACAAATTTGAGCCAGGCATGGTGGCACATGCCTGTAATCCCAGTACATGGGAGGCTGAGACAGGAGGATCACAGGTTCATGTGAGGCCAGCCTCAAGCAACTTAGGCCCTAAGCAACTTAGCTGTTTCAAAATAAAAAATAAAAAACAGGGTTGGGGATATAGCTCAGCGGTAGAATGTCCCTGGGTTCAATCCCCAGAACCACCAAAAATAAATAAATAAATAAATAAATATTATATTTGTAGTATATAAATATATTAAATATATTATATTATGTATTATAAATAAAATATATATATAATATATATATATATATGAAACTTGGGTCCAAAATTCAGTAGATTATTTCCAAATTTGGTACTTATATGTTCAAACATTGGCTTATTTGATGTATTTACTGTGTTCTCATCTTGGGTGTTCTATTCTCAATGCAAAGTTTATGTATTTTTTTCATGGCAAACAATGTGACTTCTGGTGGGCAGTTTTTTAAAACAATAATGCATTTTCTGTTTCTCAAAATTGAACCTTATATTTAAAGAAAAAGATTACATCCTAAGACATAATTTTTTAGTATTTTTATGTTTTCTGTTAAAAGAAAGTGAGAAAATATTGCATATTAGTGTGTCTAATATTAGAAAATGAAAATAAAACCTAAAGAGTTATAGGTACAATATGCTGCCTAATATTTAATATAAGTGTGCAGAAAAATGTATAAGGAATGTGGTTCCCTGGCAGAAGGATTTCTAGGAGGACAATAGGGCTGGGTCATCATACTCAGCACCTGGAGTAATTGATGAGTCAGAGAGGCGGGACTTTCCTGTGATAACAGTTCATCTGGTGTTACATGTGGAATGGAAGAAAAGCCTCTTGACTAACTTCTCCTCTCTGCCTCCATCAAAAAGTATAGCTTAAAGTTAAAACGAGATGCTATATTTTGCCTACTAAATTAGTCAAGTTTTTACTTGTTCTTTTTATTTCAATAGCCAATGCAGGCAAGGCTACACTATACCATCAGAGGCACCCTCACGAGATTGGGCAGGTGATACCAGCCTCCTAGAACTGAGTTTCATAGTTTTTATCAGGGGCCTTACAAATGTTTTCCTTTCTTCAATTCTATAACTAAACAGCAAAACCACAGATAATCTGATTTCAAAGTGGGCAAAAGACATAAATAAATGTTTCTGAAAAGAAGATATAAAAGGGCTAACCAGCATATGGGAAGATGTTTGTTGTCACTCATCATCAGGAAATGCAAGTCAAAACCACATTCAGATATCACTTCACACTCTTTAGGATAGCTACTGTCAAAAACAGAAAATAACAAGAGTTAGAGAGGCTGTGGAGAAATTAGAACTCTTGTGTACTGTTGGTAGAATATAAAATGCTGCATCTATTATAGAAAACAGTATGATAACTTCCCAAAAATATTAAAAATTGAATTACCATATAACCCAGCAACTCCACTTCTAGGTATATACCCAAAAGAATTGAAAGCGAGGTCTTGAAAAGATTTGTATATCTATGTTCATAACAGCATTATTCATAATAGCCAAAAAGTGGAAGTAACCTAAGTGTCCATTGGCACATGAATGGATAAACGAAATTTAGTCTATACATACAATGGAATATTATTCAGCCTTTAAAAGGAAAAAATTCTGACATGCTACAAGATACATGAACCTTGAGGACATTATTCTACTCGAAGTAAGTCAGTCACAAAAAGAAAATACTGTACAATTCCATTTAATTAAGGTATCTAAAAGAGCCAAATTCATAGAAATAGAATGGAGAATGGTGGTTGACAGGATCTTGGGGGGGGAATAGGAAGTTGTTTAATGGGAATAGAATTACAACTTTTCAAGAGGAAAAGTTCTGGAAATTGGTTGTGCCAATAATGTGAATACACTGAACACTACTGAAGTGCACACTTAAAAATGGTTAAGATAGTAAATTTTCCATTATGTATATTTTACTACAAGTTTTTGTTTGTTTTGAGATGGGTTCTCACCATGTTGCTGATGCCGGCCTTGAACTCATGACCCTGCAATCTCAGCATCCCAAATAACTGGAATTATAGGCATGTGCCATCATACCTGACTTATTTTACTATATTTTTTTTAAATAAAAAGGGTTTCTACCCTTTGAAATAGAAACTCTACATCTAGAAATTCATTCTAATGACAGCAACAATCCTAAAACTCTGGAGGAAATGTGTACAAAGAAATTCATTGCTGTTTTACTAAAGAACAAGCATTTAGAAACAGCTTAAAATGCCCCTAGAGAGCTAATTATGGTGGTATATCAGCTTAGAATAACATGAAAACACTAAAATAATTACAAAGTAGTGTGTAATAATAGAGAAAATGCTTCAGAAATGTCCATGCATTCAACAAATATTCCTTAGAACTCAACCTGGCTTCTCCCTGTAAGAAGCTCATTCCTTAGATGAGGAGATGAGGCTGAGACTAAGAAAGCTTTGACAAAAGAAACTCCTAAAAGGGACAGGGTCTTGTTCACTGTGGGTCCCCATCACCTACAGCAGTGGCACATAGGAGACAGTAAATACTCATTCTCTGGCTAGCAAGGCTAACACCATGCACACAAAAGTGTAATTCTGGGTGACTCATAATTTAAAGATATCTTATTTAATAATAAAAAAACTCCACAAAGGCTTTAGGACCTTAAACCAAGAAGGAATCATTGAGGCCAACAGAGAGAGAAGAAAAACTCATCAAAGTAGATGATACATGCTTGCTTTCCCTTGCCATGAAGGGAAAACCAGAAGAAGTAGAGGGGAGGGGGCTTGGCAGAGGGAAATGGAACTGGGGCAACCCCATTGCAAATGTCCTTCAGTGCCCACATGGGCACATGCCAGGCTGGCAAACCACAGGGCACAGCCAAGAGTGAGAGCAGGGGCTGCGGCAGCTGGCCTGAGGTGGACTGCCAGGTCTGTGACCCCGTGGTCCACCCAGACTCTCAGGCCAGGCTTGCGGACCCCTAACCTAAATCTATAGGTGGGAAATGAGTTTTGTTCTCCTGCATGTTCCAGTGGGGAAATCCTGGCCTGGATAAGAAATGTCTGCTAGCAAAAGTTATGTCAATTATGTTGATTTTATAATAATGATAATCTCATTATAAAAAGTCATATTACATAAAGTCACATTAAAATCACATTATATAAAGTCTACATGTCTATGTTCTTTTTGGAGTAATTTAAAATGTAAGTATGGCATGCAAATTATTTAAAACTGAACGACTAAATGTGTATTTTAAGGGTAACCATACTTAGAAAAAATATTAACATAATTCTAAAAATAGTGCATAGCTATTATAAATACTCCTACCCTAAAATTACAGATGCTTCTAAGATTTTTGTCTCCCATTCCTATATAGGTATCATATTTTACCAGGAATTCCGTGGTGCTGCCTTTCTCACTGTATTTATATATCTTTTTGGGTAAGTGTCTCAGAGGTAAGGTATGCGACATTCTATTACTTTTGTATAGAATTTTTGGCATTGTACCTGAAGTATAGAAAATTGGAAAATAATGTAGGAAACATCAGTTTCCTGAGCTCTTAAAAGAAACACATTTTTCAACTTAACACCCCACACAGGGTTCAGGGACTCAGGTATCCCTCTGAGGGTCCTGAAACACTGGGGATTTTCAGTTCCAGCCGAAGTCAAGATAAATCCACTGGCCTCTGTAGTTACTCCACAGCCTGTTAGTACTACACCAGGCTTACCATGTCTTGGGAACCCCTAGATTAGCTCTCAATTAGAGAACCACAGGATAAAAGGTGATCCTACCTTTAGGATCACCCAGAATAAAAGGCCAAGATTGAACATGTCCCTCACTTTGGCCCTGATAACACCAGGCTGGTGGCGTCGCTTTCTTGTGTTCGTGTGCCCAGCTTGACCCCTTCTAGAGATTTGGTGGGCACCATTGCTAGCTGTGCTGGCCAACAGAGAGCAGAACCTTGACAGTATAGGGCCAACGTATAGATGCTTCCATTGGCTCCAGCTGGCACACCATCCATGCTTCACTGCTTCTCTGGATCTGGTATTCAGCATGACCATTGTTATGCAAACTTGAGCCTAGACTATTTTCAGCATAGGAAACCATCTATCTTGAAAATCCAATTTCATAAGACATTTGGGCGAGGCCAAATTTCTGGGGTCTGGAAACTATGACTACTCTTATGGCCAAGGACAACAAGATTTCTTAGAAAATTAAAGAATAAATTGTTTTTTCACTCGCATTGCATGCCAGTAATAGGTCTGGGCATGCATGGATAGAAAACGAGACCTAGTGTCTACCCAAAGGGTTTAGAGCCTGAATTAACCTCCAGATGGTAAAAACCTGGGGTAGAGATTTATTGGAAGCTGCCCAAGTCTTGGTTGTGGGTACAAATAATATTGGCTGCAACAATTAAGACAAGTTCTAGGCAGCTTACCATGAGAAACAGGATAAACAAAACCGATGGAATTTATGTCATCATGTAGAATATGGGGCTCAGTTACTTAATACCATGAGCTGTTTCAGTGTTCCCGTGGTCTTTATTAATACTTCTCTTACAGGTGCTTTCTGTCATTCCTTGGCGTATTTTTGGTCACAAGAAATCGAGAAAAGGAACATTTGCAACAGTCCTATATTGATTTTGGAAATATTCCTGGTAAAAATATATATATATAAATATATATCTTCTCTCATTTATAATAGAAACATTCTGTTCTTATAAATTAATAATTGTTGGCATTATTTGGGGTATTAAGTAAATAGAAAACATAATTCTTACCCTCAAAAAATGACATTTAATAATGAAGCTAAAGTAATGTTTTCTGTGTAAATGTTAATGATAACTTATGGAATATCAGTCTCTTACAGAACACTGGGGTTATAAAAGGATTGGCTGTGTTTTCTTGATCTGGGGGGGAGTTGAGGGATTTCTATTTTGGATCTTCTTAAAACATAAAGGGATAGGTAAAAGTGTGGGGAATGGCTACCAATAGCAGATCCCTGCCACTTGGGGAGCCTCTGAGGGCACATGGAAGGACGGAGGGGACTGAAGGTTGGGCTGCTTAGGACCCTCACTCCTGGAGAAGACTGAGGTGACTCGTGCACTTGGTGCCAAGAGTGACATCATCACAGCCACCAGGGCAGGAGTAGCTTCTTCCCTCCTCCTTACTGCACTCCTCTAGACTGGATTCACAGGCATCATCTTTCCAGTTCTCATACCACTGAGAAATAACTCACTTGGTCATGTACACAACAGAAGCAAAGTCTAGAACAAAGGAAACAGCCTGCTGTGTCCTCACTAGCCACCCCCCACCCACACACACACTGTACACCCAATATCTCCATCTATGCTACAGATTTGGGGTGACCTATAGGTTTCCAGGCAGAAAGTGGATTCTCAGAGCTTCCTCCACCACTCTGTTAGCGCCATGACTTTGAAGCATAAAACATTAAATACTTGACCCTAAGACAGAAATCGTGGTCCTGCTAAACGAGCTCTTTGCCATGTGAGCCATCTCATCAGCCAAGAGCATTCAGTGCAAGGGTAGACATTTGTGAAAAGGGTGTGTATTATAGATGGCACATTTGGAAATGATGTGTGGTAGGAAATAAAGTTTGGTAGGAAATAGTTTACTTATTTTTAACTCTATTTTCCACCTCACAAAACCCCACATATAGGATCAGTAATAGCTTTTGAAGCCACTTATTAAAGGCTATTTTCCTATGATGTTATATGCTTTAGACTAGACATGGGAAAGAAGACAGAACACTGGGGAGAAATGTTTGGAAATGAGTGAATGCTTCACATTAATCTCCTGACTGAGCCAACCAATTCCGTGCCCGGCATGGGTGGAGGTGGGGGACAGCGCTCTCACACGGACAGTGCATGACCACATATTAAGTGACATGGGATTCTGTTCTTCTTTGACTTTTATCTCTTCTGTTTAGAGCAATAAAACATGGCCTAGACTGAAGAGAAATTATTAGGACTTTTTCTTCTGTAAGAGTTCAAATGATTTCTCGTGATTATTATCTCCACAGGGAAACAAATGCTGGACAAAATACAACCAGATTCCAATGGCTTATCCTATGGAACCCTGCCTGATGGAAGCGACTCAGCGAAGAGCCAGAGCAGCGAGAAGAAAGAGGTCTGAACTGCCGAGAGGGATGGCTGCTGGCCTGACATTCGATACCACCTTTTTAAGAAATTGCACATGCTCGTTTTGTGTCAGCAGACATTTCATGCTGACATGGGTGAGCGTTCGCTTCAGTCCTCCCCCCACTAAGGACCATCAGAGCCATCCCGAGCTTTGACAGTCCAGTGTTTTCATGGAATGTAATTTGAAGTGTTCCCCACACCCAGGACCTCTCCCCAGTGATCATCTAACCGGCTAGATCTTAATTAGAGCCTGGCCGCTCAGGCAGGAATGTCACACAAAAATGTGCGTTTACGATTTGGCCATAGAAGGCCTTGGTGGCTTCTCCCATGTGGCTTGTAGCGTCGTCAGTTGCTTGGCCCCAAAACCTCAGTCTGGAAAAAAAGGTTTGAAAGCATTCTTTTCTTTTTCTTTTTTTTTTTTTTTCTAGGACACCTTTTATGAGCCTCCTGCAAAGAGCTCACCTTTTTATTCCTGAATTAGAATGGCAAGTCATCTTTTCTGAAAACTAACACTATTAAAATCCTCCTTTGAGGATAAAGGGCCCCTTTAAAATTAGAATTTACAAGTGGTATTCTGTGGTGGTATAGGCCAAAACTCAAAGACCTGGGCTGGCAGACTTTTTTTAAGCCTAAAAGGACATTTTAAGAAATAGGACTGTGTTCATTTCCACAGCACATATGCTAAAATTGGAGCAATACAAAGATTAGCGCGGCCCCTGTGCAAGTATGACAAGCACGTCTGTGAAATGTTAAGGAGAAAAAAAAGCTAATTAGGACTAATGTTTGTTTATTTTTTTAATAAAAATATAGAATGGTGACATTTTCTTCAGCTGCATGATTCTACTGTACTTGAAACCGAATAAAAGTTTCCTGTCCTATGCCTTTAATTATTATAGATCTTATAATTTAACTTCAACACAAGTCCCAAAAATCACATTTAGATTCTTAGGGATATTTTCACTACAGGCTCTTTATCCCCCAAGTCATTATCTCAAGCTTTGTGAATTCAGCCATTGAAATCTGTGGACATAGAACACAACCAAGTGTCAAACTTGGGGGGAGACCCAGTGTTCCTGTGCCCTGAATGGTATGTTTTCAGGTAGAATCCATATGTCTATTGTTTATAACCCACCTAATATTTAAGTGAGAAGAAAAAAGGAATCCTTAGTTGTAACCAAATCATAAGCCCTATCCTTAATAACATTTCAAACCCTCCAGACCACTCCTGACCCGGCAGTCTAATATCGTTCCAGGCAGGTGTCTTGCATCTGTGTAGAGAGTTCAACTCCAAGCTAGTGAGATGCTCATCTTAACTGCTTCTGGTCTTTCAGTTTTGTTCTTCATCGTAACCTGAACTCCTGACCACACTGGCCAAACCTGGCCACAAAGGAGAGAGATTCAATGTATGAAAAATAGCCTAGAGCCCATGTCTGGCTTCTGAACTCCTGGTAACCGTTTCTGCCATTGTGGAAAGGGTCCCATTAATTCAGATACAGCAGTTATCTATTTATGGCATCTTTTACTGAAAGGGTGCAGTATATTGGCTCTGGGAGACTCAGCTAAGAAATGTGTCTGGTACCTTAAGCTGCAGATTTCTGGTGAATCTTGAAACTAGTTTCAAAGACTAGGAAACAAACTGAAGAGTTTTACTTGAAGGAGGACTGCGTTTATAGCTGGAATGCATAGCATTGAACGTTGTTGAATTTTGCAATCACAAGCATAACACCAGTCCTTTAGTGGCCGCCAACATTTGCAGTTATTAAAAGCTTTGACAAATGACATTGACTTATATAATCCAGCCATGCTCTAGAAATCCAGGTTGTAAATAAAATACATTCAGATCTAATTTTACCTTCCATATTGCTGCCCCAAAGTAAGATGAATAGTAGGTGTTTTCATTTACTTGCCTATAGGGTTTTTCAAAGTACTCAGTGCATGACAACAACCAAAACCAACCCCGTCCTTCTCTTGGCATTGTGAGTTGGGGACCGGTAGCCAACATTTGGCTCATCTGACTATTTGTCTAGACCAGGGGTTGGCCAACTTTTTCAATAAATACTCAAAGTAAATGCTTTAAGGTTTGTGTTGTCCGTATGGTGTCTGTCCCAACTACTCAGCTCTGCCATCGTAGCACAAAAGCAGCCGTAGACAAATGCATTCATGAATGAGTATGGCTGTGCTCCAGGAGAACTTTATTTGCGAACACAGGTAGCCAGTCTATGAGCTATCATTTGCCCACCCCTGGTCTAGACTCTTTGGTTCTTCTATGCAACTTTTTTTTCCTATTTCTTGGGCATTGAAGAGTTTTGAAAGTGGCTCTTCATGGTTCATGACAAATCAGATACTATGGGAGCGTGGGACATGTCTTGATATTTGGACTAGGATCTTTTTTGCTCATGTAAGAGGTAAATCAGTGTGACGAGTTTATTCTCAGGGCCTGTTTCTCTCTTTGGAAGGCAGAGGTTCTTTTGTGAACACCATTAATTATACTGGAAGAGCCTCTCCAATCCCACACTCCAAGTTGATAATTGCTTTGTAAATTACCTCTCAGGTAATAGACTAAAGCAGAAGTCTGTACCATCTGATGGTTTTTTTGGTTTAAATGCTTGTGTGCCCTATCACTATAATGCTTTCATTGCCAGGATCACTTAGAAACTAATACAATAAAAAGTGTCTTAAGCAGTGACTCAGGATGTATTCTTTACTACCCCCCCCCATACACACACACACTCCACACACAGTCCTGGAGATTGTATTCTGTGACAGAGAAAGAAAGGGACTAGACAGATTTCATAGCTGAGTGCAATTTCGGTGCTGTTCCTGGGTAATGGTGGTGATGTGTAAGTCTAGCTCCAAAGGCAGCAGGTGCAGTGGTGAAATGACTCACATGGATGGAAACGTCGAGCCAAGTTCCTGGAGCCAAGAGTCCTCTTTGCACTCCTTGTTTCCAAGCACACAGCGCATCCAGGAATGGTGACTGTACGCTCAGCCACTCTGAAGGCTGCCTTATGCTTGCCAATTTAATAGTGATACGATGGACATCAATATAGCAGTTACTAAAATGAACCTTCCCAACACCCTTTCAGACTACTTGACATAAACCCCACAGCTGGTTACTGAGGCAATCCTTGAACAGGGCAGCTGCAAACCTAATGCACGTGTTTGGCACCAGCGAATACGAGTCCTTTAGTGAGGTTGCTAGATAAACACCACCCATTTTGAGCTATTAGAACAAGATCTCAAAATTGAACCCAACATGATCGTGTGGGGAATTTTTGAGGCTGCTTCTAATCGTTAGACTCATCAACAATCTGGCTTTTATTATGGCCATCTTGAAGTAAAAAAAAAAAAAAAGTAAAATTCCACACATACACAGTTTCCATGCAAATATAGACCAGTCTGGGGCTATTAAGCATAGTGTTTTAGCAATTGTGGTAAATACAGGGAAAAGCCTTCCCACCCAGGCATTCTTGAGTCTGTCCCCTTTCTCACCAGCCTCAGGGTACCACACAACATGCTGTCCTGTGCCAGGAGAACAAATCAGTTACAGGAGCAATCATTTTTTTTTTTTTTTTGCTAGAAAGGCAGGAAACTCCTCCTTCAATGTGGGTCCTTATTGAGAGTTAATGAGTCCCAACCACAATGTAAAAGAGGAATATCAGTCCCAATATCAAATAAATGTGGCGTTTGGGGGGTGCACCCAGCTGGGCCAGGCATTGCCAAGAGTTTCATAGAGTTCCAGGCAAGATGCAAGATAGTCTCCGTGTTCCAGGAAAGAATCTCCTTCCAGGGAGCTGGCAAGTGCCCAGCCAAGAAGGAACTGGTTCATTCCTGACGGGACCAGCTTGCGTGGACCAAAGCCACTTTGCACATCTGAGCTGCTGCTATCCAGACGTGAGCCCGTCCTTCCAGCACGCATGCATCCCACTTTGAGAGCCCTTCCTTCGTGGTTCTAATTTGAAAACCAACCTCAGAAGTTTTCTGAGGTTTGGACTCTACTCCCTCTACGCAGAGCACCTCACCTAAACCTAAACACGATGCAGAAACGAAGAGATGAGTCCACTCAAGAACTCTGGGTCCACGGACTCGAAGCTTAGGATGTTTGCCTGATTATAAACTACTCAACCAATCACCAAATACCTCAAACTTAGCAAATGTTCATGAATTCACACAGACATAAGTGATTACCTACTATTTTTAATGTGATGTGTTTGATTTTTTGTCTTTGTATTTGTTGTTTTTACAGCAGTTTTAGTTTTGCTTCTGCAAAACTGAGCAGAAGGTACAGACATTCCCCACATACTCTCTGTCCCCACACTTGCTTGACTTCCCCCATTATCAACACCCACCAGTGTGGTACATTCGTTACAATTGATGAACCTACATTGACACATCACTGCCATTCAAAGTCCCTACTTTACATTGGGCATCATTTTTTTTTTTTTTTTGGTACTGGAGATTGAACCCAGGGGCTTCTACTCCATTTTGTTTTTTTATTTTGAAACAGAGTCTCACTAAGTTACTAAGTTGTGGAGGGTGTAAATTGCTGAAGCTAGCCACAAACCTGAGATCCTCCTGTCTCAGCCTCCCAAGTACTGGGATTACAAGCGTGCACCACCATGCCTGGTTTAGGGTTCACTCTTAGTGTTATACATTCTCTAGGTTTGGACAAATGAACAGTGACAAATGTCCACCATTATAGTAGCATTAGTAGCATATGCAATAGTTTCACTGCCATAGAAATCCTCTGTGTTCTGCCTATCCATCTCTCCTTGCCCCCAACCCCTGATCTTGTTACTGTTTCCAACATTTTGCCTTCTCCAGAATGTCATATAGTTGGAATCATACAGTATGGGGCCTGTTTAGACTGGCTTCTTTCACTTAGTAATATCCATTTAAGTTGCCTCCACATCTTTTTTTTTTTTTTTTTTTTTTTTTGGTGCTGGGGATTGAATCCTGGGGTATTCTATCTCTGAACCACACCCCCAGCCCTAATTTATTTATTTATTTATTTATTTATTTATTTATTTATTTATTTATTGAAACAGGGTCTTGGCAAGTTGCGGAGGGCCTCATTAAGTTGCTGAGACTAGCCTCGAACCTGCAACCCTCCTGTCTCAGCCTCCGAAGTACTGGGATTACAGGCATGCACCACCATGCCTGCCTGGCTGCCTCCATGTCTTTTAATAGCTTGATAGTCCATTTCTGTTTAAGGCTGATTAATATTCCATTGTCTGGTTGTACCACAGTTTATCCATTCATCTACCAAAGCACATCTTGATTGCTTCCAAGTTTTGGTAACTTATAATTATTAGTAATATAAAATGAGCTAGACATGAAGACCAGCTCCTCGGGGGCTTACTGTCTAGCCAGAGAAACAATCACTTTCATTTACTGAGTCCTAACTATGTAAGCCAGGCACTGTGCTTAGTCTTTTCCTTGAATTATGCAATGAATCCTTTATGATTTCTCTGTCAGGGAGGTTGTTATTCCCACTTTAAATATTAGAAAATAAGAACAAGAGACAGGGCAGGGACTGGGGTAGAACAAGTCAAGAGAAACACCTAAGGTGTAAAATTGAGGGAAGCTCATGAAAATCTTACTTTCAGGGTGGTAAGAGGGCCAACCCTGCATGTGCAGGGCCCCGAGAGTGAGTGACTCCTTAAACCCTGGGATCTACGTGTCACACTGTCCTGATCCTGGCAAGAAAGGTTACGTGACTTGACCAGCATTAATTGGCGGGTAAGTGGCAAAGCCAGGATTTGAACCAGGACATCTAACTCTGACTCCTACCTATTGTACCAAAGCACCTACGCTGCACAGTAGAATGTCAGAAGTGCCGAAAGAGACTTGAACAAAGGACATAGCAGCTAAGAGGAGACAGAGGTCACTTTAGACTAAGAGATGGCCTTCAAGGGAATTGGGATTATAGTTGATTAAATGGTGGCCCCAAAATGGATATGTCCACCTCCTAAACCCTAGAATGTGTGAATATGATCTTACTGGGGAAAAGGTTCTTTGTAAAAGTAATTGAGATTCTTGAGATGAAAAACCTGGGTGGCCCCTAAACCCAGTAAGTGTCCTTTTAAGAAGTAGAAGAGGGGAAGACCCAGGCACACAGAGACTTCGTGAAGGCAGAGACAGAGACTAGAGTCATGAGACTACAAGCCAAGGAATGCCTGTCGCCACCAGAGTCGAGACAAACAAAGAAGGATTCTGGGGAGACTTGAGAGGAGTCCTGCCCTTCCAACACCTTCATTTTGTTTCTTTTTTTTTTTTTTTTTGCGGTACTGGGGATTGAACCCTGGAGCATTCTACCTCCGAGCTACACCCCCAGCCCTATTTTTTGATTCTTTATTTTGAAACACGTTCTCACTAAGCTGTGGAGGGCCTCGCTAAGTAGCTGAGGCTGGCTGTGAATCCAGATCCTCCAGTTTAAGCCTCCCAAGTACTGGGATTACAAGCGTGCACCACCATGCCTGGCTCAACACCTTCATCTTGAACTTCTGGCCTAAGAAGAGAATACATTTCTATCGTTTCAAGCCACTGAAGTGTGTGGTAATTTGTGGGGATCCTAGGAAATGAATACAGAAGTTGAGTTGGTCTTTGACTTGGAAGTGGAATTTGGAAACAGGAGAAATCCCATGAGCAAAGGGGAAACTGGGCAGCAGCTTGAAGCAAGCCTGATAAACGCCTGTGACATGGGGCTCACATACAGAGGAAGACGGCTGGATCAGTCCAGAAAGGCAGCTCAGAGGCCTTGCGCAGCAGCTCTGGTACAGATTCAAGAATTTGGGCTTCACTGGGGAAGTGAATTATGGCATTTATTCCATTTCTTGGGGTGCAGGATGAACATAATGCTATAATCAGTATCTTTTCAGAAACTCGCCTGTCGGTATTTAATGACATTTTCCATATATCCTTAGTCTTCAATAGAAGATGGCATAGTAAGTGTTCAAGAACTAAGGACTGAGTTCAAGCTGTGCACGTATGGCACATTGCATCTGCTCAGACATGACCCAGCATAGCTGGGCAGTGGGCTGAGCAGCGAAACGACCTCTGAGGTGGCCTAAAATAGCTGGGCCCAGAGAGGGAGGTGCTGGGCCAATCAGAGCCCCCTCCAGAACTTGAATTAGTCAAGGAGAGAGGGGTGGCTAATGAGTCTGGAAGGCATCCTAGAGAGGTGCAGAGGTAGACAGGCCAACACAGGCCCTGGGCAAGCCCAGGGGATTGGGAAACTGCAGTTACAGGAAACAGAATCAGGAGAACAAAAGAGCTAAGAGCCAAACCTGTCAGCAGAGAAGGAGAAGTGAGGAGATAAATATGGCAAGAGCAGCAGAGACTGCGAGCGGGGCCAGCAGAGCTGCTGTGTGCCGGAGCCACCTGGGACCCAGGGCCTGGCTCCGGGAAGCGCAGGTGTGTGCGGTCCGTCCCGGCTCAGGGGCATGCTTCCAGCAACAGTCTGGGCCAGCACCTCCTCTGGCTGCCAGATACCGCTCCTGGCCACCAAAAGGGCCTGATGTTCACAGGGCTCCCTGGCCCCAGAAGACCACAGTCGCTTAGGGCTGCCGGCACCAGAAAAGGAAAGGATGAGCCTGTGAGAAACGCTTCACCAAGACCAGGAGGACATTCCTTCAAACTACAGAGCAGAAATGGCCAGTGGGCATCCATAACCGGAAGGGGACAGTCTTCAGATAGGAGAGGAAGAAGGTGAGCCAAAAAAGTGTCCATAAATCCTGGTCCTTCCTAATCTTAATGAGCATCCCAGCTTTGTTATTTTTTAAGGGTGTAGTGTCCTGATGTGTGATTGTCTAATGATAGCCTAGGCATTTAGTGGTGGCCCAGGCATTGCTGTGGGATAAAAGGGTGCAGAAGGGGACACAGAGGGAACAGGAGGCAGAATGAAAACCCTTTTCAATGTGGAAAGATCAGTCCCCAGTCACATAGGCAGGAACCCAGGTGCAACAGCAATAGAGTCCTTTTTTTTTTTTTTGGTACTAGGGATTAAACCCATGGGTGTTCTATCTCTGAGCTACACCAAAGCCCTATTTTATTTTTTATTTTGAAACAGGGTCACATGCTTGTAGTTCCAGTACTTGGGAGGCTGAGACAGGAGGATCACAGGTTCGAAGCCAGCCTCAGCAACTTAGTGAGGCCTTCTGCAACTTAGTGAGACCCTGTTTCAAACTGAAAAATAAAATAGGGCTGGGAGTGTAGCTCAGAGGTAGAATGCTCCTGAGTTCAATCCACCGTACCACAAAAAAAAAAAAAAAGAAAGAGCCGGGCGTGATGGCGCACGCTTGTAATCCCAGTACTTTGGGAGGCGGAGACCGGAGACCGGAGGATCCGGGTTCGCGGCCAGCCTCAGATCTCTCTCGCTCTCTTTCTGTCTCTCTCTCTCTCTACTTAGTGAGGCCCTCCGCAACTTCATGAGACCTGGTTTCAAAATAAAGGATAAAAAATAGGGTCGGGGGTGTAGCGCGGAGGTAGAACACCCCTGGGTTCAATCCCCGGTACCGCAAAAAA
>PVJS01028183.1:0-25670 GCA_004027185.1 Glis glis
CCTCCTCCTCCTCCTTCTCCTCCTCCTTCTCTTTTTTTTCTGGCTCTACTTTTCTTAGTATATCCTTCAAGATATAGTTTCATGATATTCTGTAGGTGAAACTTTTCATGAATGGCACTAGCTTTTCTGTACTATTTATTTGTGTTTGTATTATACAATGCTTTATAGTCTATTTGGATAGATTGCTCATGGGTTTGTCTTCCCCATAGTATTGTGAGCTGTGAGAAAGACTTGTGAAGGTTGCCTTCTGCTCTGGTTGCTTTGCCCTTCATTTGGTAGCTGCACGGCTCCCCTTAATGCCCTCTGGAAAATTCCTATCAACTTGGAACTAGATAAGTACCTGTAAGCACATGGCCCTGATGACGTCCCTATAATGTGCTCACTCACACATATGCATGCACACAGTATACTTGTAGAAAGTTGATTTGAGTAGAGAATGTTCAGAAGCTTGTGGGGAAAGTATCTTCTGCTTTTGTTTCCATTATTATCAGAACAAAACTCAATTTTGTATTTGTTCAAGATTCAATTCTAGGCCATAAATCAGGGAAAAGATTTCTAGAATGTGCATTTACAAAACAAAGTTCAGTGGTGAAACCATAACTCGCTTTGGTTTTTATAATGAACATCACACAGCATTTAGTTGCTGTACTTTTAGTGGCAATGTGCTATATCCTGCCATTAATAAACATATTACATTAAGACATTTGGCAGAATATGGCCCAGCAATAATAATAATTTGTACTCATAGCTCAAAACTAATAGCTCAAAGCACTTCGCAATGTGCTGTTTAATTTCTTCTCATTCCCATATGCTACTTAGTTCATCCTCATTCATCCTGCAAGGTAGGTGAGTATACGACTTTCATTAAAATAATAAAAATAAATGAAATGTTTAATATGAAGAAAGAATACTGAATAGTCTTTTGTAACTGTCTAGAGTAACTAGAGAGTTGGTGGCAGGGCAGGAAGCATCGTAAGGAATATGTGTGTATTTTCTGAGCTCTAAGATCATGTAGGAGTAAAGGCAAAAAAGATTCTTGTGGCTGAAAGGCTAATAGAGTAATCAGGTTTACCCAGGGTATTGAAGGTCAAATGTCTGAGAACAATTGAGGAGGCTTTTTTAATGGAAGAGGGAACTGATTCAAACTTCTACCACCCCGAAACCCAAGATGTATGATTACAATGCACCAATAAAAAGAAAATAATTTGCTTTTTAGAACAACTGGCTCGAAGATCTACCCTATAGGGTTACAAGATCTATCACTCAAACTCAATACTCTGCTTGGAAATCTCTGGGTTTCCCCTCTATACCTGGATTCTGAATGTGTCTTTAGATAGAAAACCAGGGACACGTTTTTGCTATGCTCACCTGATTTGGTTTCCATCTCTTAGAATCAGTCCTACAGCAGCTATTGGCTCAGATTTGAAAAACAGTTCTTTCAGACTCCATTCGATTGTTCAGTTGTTTTAAAGTGAGCAGATAGCTGAGTGTGGTGGCGCATGCTTGTAATCCCAGTACTTGGGAGGCTGAGACCAGAGGATCCAGGTTCCCAGCCAGCCTCAGCTACTTAGTGAGTCCCTCAGCAACTTAGTGAGACCCTGTTTCAAAAATAAAGAATAAAAAAATAGGGCTGGGGGTGTAGCTCAGAGGTAGAATGCCCCTGGGTACAATCCCCAGTACTTCAAAATAAATAAATAAATAGATAGATAGATAGATAGATATAAAAATGAAATAAATAAATAAAGTGGGCAGCCTCTATAAATAAGTTCAGCCTCTACTATTCCCTGCATACAAGTGGAAATCTATTTCTCTTAATAATTGCACATTTATTTTGATATTTTCTTCTCATTTGAGGTTTGGTTTTGCCAGATATTTTACTATAAATTGCCAAATTTCTTTTAATATCATTTCTCTTAATATCCTCATTATCTTCTTAATATCTGCAGGATCTGTCGTGATTTCCCCTTTTCATTCCTAATATTTGCTATTTGTACATTTTCTCTTTTTTCTTTGTTCAGTAGTGCCAAGGTCCTATCAACTTTGGTTCTATTATTCCAGTATATTTTACTTTTCTTTTCTGATTCATAAATGCATGCTTTCTGGTTAAACTCAGAGTCAGTGGATGGGGATGAATGTGAATGAATGTTTGACAAATATTAAGTCAGTCTCACACCAGGCTGCTTCTTGTTTTGATGCCCTGTTTCCATGAATTTTCATTTATCACTTCCAGAAGCTGATGAGCATGTGATGGTCACCACTCCATTTCTTCCTTTTCATAAGTGACATTTTAGGGCTGGGGGTGGTGGCGCACTCTTGTAATCCCAGTACTTTGGGAGGCGGAGACCGGAGGATCCGGGTTCACGGCCAGCCTCAGCTCTCTCTCTCTCTCTCTCTCCTCTTTCTCTCTCTCTCCCTGTCTCTCTCTGTCTCTCTCTCTACCAATGAGGCCCTCCACAACTTCGTGAGACCCAGTTTCAAAAGAAAGCATAAAAAAAATAAGGCCGGGGGTGTAGCGCGGAGGTAGAACGTCCCTGGGTTCTATCCCTGGTACCGCGGAAAAAAAAAAAAAAAGATTTATGTCATTGTCCAAGAATACTTTTTAAATGTGTCCATGGAATTCTAAATGCCACCAGTATTTGCTACCTGAAATCTCATTAAAAAAAAACTTTATACAGATATATATATACATATGTGTTTATGAGAGCTCTTTTTTAATAATGTAAGTTTCTGTATTATTCCTTTATTCCTTGATTAATATTTTGAGCCTCCCAGAATTTTTCATAATATAAAATATTTTTATACTTGAGAACCTTTTACTGATTACCTGTCAAACTATTCTGCAATAGGAACACATTTATAAATTTATATTATATAAATGTATGTGTGTAGATCTGTATATGCATGTGTATATATAAATATACATCTGTGTGTATATATATATTATATATGTGTGTATATATGTGTGTGTGTGTATATATATATATTATATATATATGTGTATATATATATGTGTGTGTGTATATATATATGTATATATTTAACTTGAATACTTAAAAAACCTTCCTATGGCCATGAAGAAAAAATCCTGCCACATAGGAAAGCTTTCTTTGGTATAGTCACTGGTCAACTTTGGCTCTTTCTTTTCCACATGAACATTCTTCTCCACCTGTATCCCCTTCCAATTTTCAATTCCAAACTTTTAGGAACATTTCTATGTAAGACAATTTAGTTCCCTCCTTGTCTTCTCTTTTTTAGGCTATGTCTATAAGACCAGAACTTTCTCAACAAAAGTAGTTAATCAAGTCTATCAAGTCTCTGTGTTTCTTAAGAAATACATACTATAATTATACATTCATAACAGTTCTTCTAAGTAATATTTTACCTATTCTACACAAGTGGGTCTTTATTGTCTCTCAAAATTTCTCAAGCTTTCTTTTCACAGATATACAGACAGGTACAAACACATACAAACATGTACACTCCATGTAGAGTAACAACATCAATATATGGATATACATATATATGTTAATATGTTCTAGTAGAAGTAGAATACATTTGGAAGGATATAAATAATCTTAATAGTGATTTATTTATAAAGAATAGGAATGTAAAGGTTATGAATGAGCAAAACACTCATTTATACAATTTCACAATTTTTTCTTTTAGCTTGTGATATATTTCTAAAGCATATATTTAAAAATTCATGGCTATTCTGGGTTCCATTTTTTGGTTAGGTTTCAAGTTGAAAGCCATAAATAAGTAAATAAAAATGAAAATTCTATAAAATATTAGGTTATTAAGGACAAGCTATAATTTTTCTACTAATATTTAGTTTATAATATTGACATGTAAGGGATTAATATGGCAAAATATTTTGGAGATAGTGAGGTAGTTTTATGCTATTACATGAATTATATAAGTGCATACATAGGAGTGAAGTGGATCATTGAAATAAGTTACTTTAAAAAAAAAAAAGAAATGTTACCTTTGCTATGGTTTGAATAGATTTCCCCCAAAGAGCATGTGTTGGAAACTTATTCACTGAAGTTGATGGTGTTAAGTGTATTAAGTGGGAGAGCCTTTAAAAGATAATTGAGGATGGGCGTGGTGGCGCATGCTTGTAATCCCAGTACTTGGGAGGCTGAGACCGGAGGATCCAGGTTTGCAGCCAGCCTCAGCTACCTAGTGAGGCCCTCCACAACTTCGTGAGACCTGGTTTCAAAATAAAGTATAAAAATAGGTCCAGGGGTGTAGCTCGGAGGTAGAACACCCCTGGGTTCAATCCCCAGTACCGCAAAAAAAAAAAAGATAATTGAGGTCATTAAGTGAAACCCCCTTTATTGCATAAATGCTTGTATTAGAAGAGGAGGCAGGTTAACCCAATCAAAAAAATGGCCAAGTGAACTAAATAGACACCTCAAAAAAGAAGAAACACAAATTGCAAATAAATGTATGAAAAAATGTTCAACATCATTAGCAATCAGAAAGATGTAGATCAAACTACCCTGAGATTTCACCTAATCCCAATTACAATGGCAATCATTAAAAACAGAAACAATAACAAATGCTGGCAAGGATGTGGAGAAGTAGGAACTCTAATATATCATTGGTGGGATTGCAAACTAGTGCAACCACTTTGGAAAACAGTGTGGAGGATCCTCAGAAGAATGGGAATGAATCTACTATATGACCCAGCTATACCACTCCTGGGTTTCTACCCAAAAGAATGAAAACCAAACTACCAGAGTAATGCATGTGTATCTATGTTTATAGCTGCACAAATCACAATTGCCAGACTATGGAACCAGCCAAGATGTCCATCAACAGAGGAATGGATTACAAAACTATGAGATATGTACAAGATGGAATTTTACTCAGCCATAAAGAACAAAGTTATAAATTATGTCATTTGCAGGGAAAAGTATGGAACTGGAGAGCATTATGCTAAGCGAGATTAGTCAGACACAAAAAATGAAAAGTCGGATATTCTCCCTAATGTGCGGAAGCTAGGAAGAAAATGGGGCATAGGAGGGACTCCAGACAAAGGAAGAGAAACCTTAGAGAAGTGAAGAAGATGACCTAACTGAGGGAGATGAGATGTGAGAAGAGAGAAACACCTCAATGGACATAATGTACATACATAAACTTACCAAAGCCAATCACTGTGCTGAGCACAGGAAGGAGGGGAGGTCAAGGGAACGGTGGGAACTGGGGAAGGGATCAATGAGTGCTGTGTGCATATATGTCTCTATCATCCTGAACTTCATCGAGATGAATTATTACAATGCACCAATAAAAATAAAATATAATAAAAGAAGAGGAAGAAAAATTTTAATTAGTATGCTTGCTCTGTCATGCCACATAATGACCTCTGCCAAGCTATGGTACAACGAGATGGCCCTCATCAAATTCCAGCAACATGATCTTGGACTTCCCAGTTCTAGAAATATAAGCCAAATAATTTTCTTTATAATTACTCAGTCTTCGGTATTTAGTCATAGCAATAGAACACATACTAATACACCCTTCCTTTTAAGATGCTTGTTCCTCAGGATCCTGTCATATGACACAGATTAGGACAAAGCTAATCTGAATGAAAAGTCTGGATCCTCATGGACCATAAGGCTCTCACATACATTTACAATAATGAGAAGATGATAAAAGAGCCTGAGCTTGAATTTGGAAATCCTGGGGTTGACCCTCAGCTCTGACACTTCCTAATCTTGTGACCTCCTGTGTTGTATCATGTCACTCTAAATCTCCCTGCCCTCATCTGTGAAAGGTGGGTGATCACCTTCCCAGATTGTGCAAAGACTGCATCAGGAGAGGTAAGAACACTGTTATTGTTCTGAGAAGGTGGCCTATATGGGGACCGCTCATCCATACACACATTTATTTCAATCATTTGCCTAGATTTACATCTGCAATTTTCCAATTTTCTATTTCTGAGCCCAATATGTTTTCTTAGTCCTTTTTACTAGAGGGCTAATGAAGATACATTTATCTTGGTATCCCCAAAGATTCACAGATAAAGATAATCTCCTTGAGGCTCCCAGAAGTAGGCAGATGATCTTACTACATAACCTTAGCCTTCCCTCAATCTCTTGTCCATACTCTTCAAAAAAAAATAATACTTCAATACACATTCAAATTATGGTCCCACTCTATTTTCTTTAGATATACATATACTTTGCTGTTTTTTTGGTCAGCATAGACTTATTTTATTCTTTGTTCTTTCATGTGAGCAGAATAGGACAGACATGGTCTCAGTTTTTGCTTCAGTAAAATAGTAGTCACTTAAATTGGACTCTCCCTATTGGAAATTATTTTTTTGTTTCTTTCACTTTGATGAAAGAACACACTGATAGTCTAGGTTTCTATACTTTAATCTTGAATTTTTTTTTCTAGATCTGTGTTTTGTAGATTGTCTGTTTAATTCATTTGAACACTTTCTTATGGAACACACAGCCTTTGAATCCAGTCCATTCAAGTACCAGAGAATGGTCCTATTTGCTTACAGAAAGTTAAAAAATCTCCCATTATCTTCTTGTCTCTTTAATATAGGCCAGTATTAAATTTCTTCTATCAGTTTAGTCATCTGGTTGACAGCCTACATTTGGATATGTGTGTTTAGCCACCACATTTCCTGAATTTTAATGAGTTTGATCAGATTTATAGTTCAGGACCATGGGTAAATAATTACCATGTAAGTAATTTCACTTTGTTACCATAGTAATGGAGATAGGAGAGGTTCATGTTATGTTCTATGTACTATCTTAAAATAAAAGAAAATCTAAAATTGTATGCTTACAAAGGCAATAACAACTCTTCAACTCACAGTCTTTAAATTTCAATGAACATGACATTATTTTTATTAAGCGAATTTTCCTAAGTGTTAAATACTTAGACATTAGAAAGCAATATTTAGTAATAATAATCTCCATATATCTTTCATCTGTTTTTAGTCTATCTTTTTTTTTTTTTTTTTTTTTTTGCGGTACCGGGGATTGAATGCAGGGGCGTTCTACCTCCACGCTACGCCCCCGGCCCTATTTTTTTTTACACTTTATTTTGAAACCGGGTCTCACGAAGTTGCTGAGGGCCTCACTAAGTAGAGACAGAGAGAGAGAGAGAGAGAGAGAGAGAGAGAGAGAGAGCTGAGGCTGGCCGCGAACCCGGATCCTCCGGTCTCCGCCTCCCAAAGTATTGGGATTACAAGCGTGCGCCACCACGCCCGGCTGTTTTTAGTCTATCTTATCTTATGCTTGAATCCATGAGGCCAGGGATGTAGGACATGACTCCTGAGATCAAGAAGATGGTAGTCTAACTCATGACACATACACAAAGTTACATGGCTTCACACATATACCTATAGAACAAAACCCAATATTCTGTATAATGAATCTCTAAGCTGTAAAATGTAAATAAGTGGGAAGAAAGGGGTATTTGAGAAGATTGATACAGTTGAGAAAGTCTTAGTTGAAAATGTGAGGGGATTTGTTACATCCTTATAGATATTAAATTAATTGAAGATGCATTTTAAGGTCCAATTATGGTCTATATATATATAAATTACCAAGCTATATATATAGCTTGGTAATTTAGAAAATACAAGGATGAATAAAGTGGGACTCTTGTGTTTTGGAAGCCTTGTGGTTTTGTGGGTCATGTAGATAGTCAACCTCAAAAGAGATCCTGTGATAAGCACCAGAATAGCAAGGGGAATAGGAGACTAGGGAAGTAAAAGATCTAATTTCTATAAGGAGATTTAGGAAGAGTTGTAAGGGAAGTTGTAGTTGAGTTACTTTTTGAGGTGTTGGTAGGAATTCTCTGGGAAGAATTTATGAAAGTTGCCAGGAAGGTAGTAGGAAGGAGGATGTAGCTTATTTATTGTATTCCTTATCATAGTTCATAATGGCCACTCAGTATCCAGGCCATTTGCCTTTGACTCAGTAATTCTTATCCACTCTGGTTCTGGGCTCAGCAAATGACTCTTAGGCCAATAAGGTGCTAGCAATTTTGGTCGAAGCAGAAGTTTATAAAAAGCATGCAAGTCCCAAATGTGTTGTGTGTTTGGTTTTATTTCAATATAACCTCTAGCCTTGCGTGGTGGTGCACGCTTGTAATCCCAGTACTTTGGTAGGTGGAGACCAGAGGATCCGGGTTCGCGGCCAGCCTCAGCTTTCTCTTTCTTTCTCTCTCTCTCTCTCTCTCTCTCTCTCTCTCTCTCCCTGTCTCTCTCTCTCTACCTAGTGAGGCCCTCCGCAACTTCGTGAGACCCGGTTTCAAAATAAAGTATAAAAAAATAGGGCCGGGGGTGTAGCGCGGAGGTAGAACGTCCCTGGGTTCAATCCCCGGTACCGCAAAAAAAAAACCACAAAATATAACCTCTCACATCAGATTCATAAAAATACCACAGTAACTTTTAAGGGGTATGTAGAGGATAAAAATGCAACCAGTCTAAACTTAAAGTGAGAGATATGTAAAATGTTACAAAGGTGTGAGGTCTCAAGTTTATGTAGATAAATAAAAAACTATGAAAATTTCTCAAAAAGCATATTTTCTAATATCTTTTGCAGAAGTGGTTTAAAAGACTATAAAAATAAGTAGCTCACAGAAAAGCAGTCATCACCCCTGGATTTGAGGAACCTGGCAACAGGCACTTCTCTGACTTATAATAGACTCAAGTGACTGTTCCATGTATCCTCTTCTTTTTGTTGTCATTGTTAATGGTAATGACTATCATGAATACCTTGCCTAAGTCTCATCATTGTATTTTGGCTGGGTAGGAAAAGGAAACCTTGTCTCAGTCAGTCCATAGCTTCCCATATAAAAAAAAAAAAAAAAATAGAAGGAGCATCATGTAGACCTGAAGTTGGATTCACAAATTCTACAAGCCCCTTGAATTTGATGATGATGCTATGATTAGATGACACTCACAGGAGTTCTGCGAGTGCATTTTGAATGTGAAAGGTTATGAATGATTGCAATAAATAGGGATGTTTTACTTTGGATCTGGAATGTCCTCCAAGCCTCACATGTTGAAACTTTGGTCCCCAGCTGGGCAACTGTGTTTCCTACCCTACATAACTGAGAGTAACTTATGGACTGATTGTTTTTGTTGACTTCCACAGTTCCAACAGAATGGTAGCAGCCAAGCTGTAGTAAATTGAGAAGTCACTAGGAAATCAAGAAGTTAAAGGTCCCATTGTGGTCCATTTCTTCCTACTTTCAAAGGGAAAATAAAAAGAGAAAGAAAATTAGAAATATTATTACTGAGAAGAAGTAGGAAGAAGGGTCAACAACAGCAAATATGAAAGAATGATGTGGAGTGGGATTAAATCACTTCAAAGATGAAGAAGAATGTGATCAAGAACTAAAATGCAAAAATTGGACAAGTGAATGCCAAGCTCTTCCACTGAGAAAACTGGAAGGTGAGGTAAAAAGACAACCATGCAGGTGAACATGTTCATCAGTAGTTTGGAAGGTTGGGGTTTTCATGGTTGGTAGCACATATTTTCCTCAGTAAAGCAGATGAATAATTCCTCTGGTGAAAACGAGAGCCATAGAGGTGGACAGAGTGTGTTAGGAAAATTACTAAGGAAAAGGAGTTTACATATGTCATGTAAAACAATTGTTCAGTGACGTTAAAGCTCCAGTTGAGCTCAGGCATGATGAACGTGTATACTACCAAAACGTATAGTTGTGTAGCACCCAAACATCAGATGCAGAAATAAAGAAGTGTTTAGCAGCCGGGCATGGTGGCGCACGCTTGTAATCCCAGTACTTTGGGAGGCGGAGACCGGAGGATCCAGGTTCGAGGCCAGCCTCAGCTCTCTCTCTCTCTCTCTCTCTCTCTCTCCCTCTCTCCCTGTCTCTCTCTCTCTCTCTCTACTTAGTAAGGCCCTCCGCAACTTCATGAGACCCGGTTTCAAAATAAAGTATAAAAAATAGGGCCGGGGGTGTAGCGCAGAGGTAGAACGCCCCTGGGTTCAATCCCCGGTACCGCAAAAAAAAAAAAAAAGTATTTAGCAGTTTTTGGGAAGGCAGACAGAGGGGAAAGGAATGATACAGTAAAAGTTGCAGATGATCAGCAAAGTTTTCCAGGCTCCAGCAGACCAGAACCTGAAGGTAGAACAAAATTAGTAAGAAATATACACCCCTACCCATTACAAGGCTCTGATCAAATCATATTTCTCTGTTCCTCAAAAACAAGATAACATGCCTCATTTCTTATTTCCTCTGCCTACAGAAACCTTCCCCAACATCTTTACTTGCTGATCCTTTCCCTGCTATTCATATTTTAACTCAAATATCACCTTCCTATGGAAGTAACCTCATCACACATGGTAGGGGAATCTCTATTGCATTATTTTATCAGTTCTTAGTATTTATTAGCTGTCTCATTCTCTAGAATATGAGCCATGTGAGAATATTCACTTGGTCTCCTTCACCATCATCACCTTCTTCTTAACATAATGCCTGGAATCTTTGGAAAATGTGAATACTTAGTGCCTGATAAATGCTATGCTCAGAGAATAGAAGCTAGATGAGGTTTTGACATGTAGACTAATTCTGAATGAGGTAAAGATCTAGAATAGGGCCACAAGAGCAGTTGCTGAGGTAGAGTGTAAGTGAGGACTATTGTCGTTGAAGAAGCAAAGGATAAAAGTCTAGAGAATTTAATGCCATCACCAAATATTTGTTTCAATCAACAAGATTTATAATGCTGACAAAGACAATACACCTTGAATATGACTCTACAGCAACCACAATGATTTTCAAAGAAAAGTGAGACCCAGTTGAGAAATGTTGTGAATGTTATCCCATCCTCTTGCCTGTGGGATAGAGAAAAATGGTCAGGCTTTATTTCGGACCTTAATGGGAAGTGTGATCCCTAGAAAGAACCTGTACTTAACTGAGAAAGGAATAGTCTCTGAAATAAGGGAGGGTAGAGAAAGGTGTGTTTAAAATGAATGATCAATTCCAGACACACAATTTTTCTTTTAGGATCTCTCATCTTAGTTCCACATGAACGAAATATGATTTCTTATGGTTTGAGTCAGAGATAACATAGACATAGTGTTCTCAGTTCAGAGATCGGTGCCTATTTTACTCAATAAATATATTTTAAATTAACAAATGGATGTGGTATATATCTCATCAGGATTCAGCACTGTGGCCTTTATTTTATTTTATATTTTATCTGGATGAAAAAGATGACATTTTCATCTTTTCCTGCAACTATTCTGTCCAATATGGTAGCCACTGGTCAAATGTAGCTACTTCAAGTGAAAATAGTTAAAATTAAATTAAATTTAAAAGTCAGTTTTTTAGTCTCATTGGCCATATTTTAACATATTTCAAGTTCTCTGTAGTCATGTGGGCTAGTAGCTACTGTATTGAACAATATAGATATAAAATATTTCCATTATCACAGAAAATTCTATTGGAGAGCACTGGCACAGAACAAAACTAGGGATGGCCTCTTTTTCCCATTCATCACACTTCATGCGTTTTGACCTTCAAATTTATTCTATACTAACTCCTCTAAGACATAGAGAATTACATTAAAATACACGTGTGTGTTCACTGACACTATACTTATGTTTCTACAAGCACGCTCAAATGTCAGGTCACTATCGGTTCTGGATTTTCAGCCTTGCCACCTAAGTATTCTATCTTGCTTTCATGTCCTGGAAATCCGAGCTGCTAGAGCCACAGTATGTTTATCTTTAAGTTATGAGACTGAGCATCATCTGATGATTTCCGCAGAGGAAAAACGATTGTTGTGATGTTTCGTTTTAGATGATTCAGGCAAAATTATATTCCTTAATGGAGGAGTATGAGCGTGAAAGGCCAAAATGGAAGTAGATGCTTTGTCCCGACTCCTCTGGATCTCAGGTTGATCATTTGTTACTCTGAATTTTGTAAAATGGTTTTTAGAATATTTTTCTGTTTTGATCAGCAATAGAGTCATTTAACTGTGCATTAACATTTTCCTTTATTATCTTCCTCTTTATGGTTTAGTTATTTAGCAATTTTTCCTCCTTTATCACTGAAATAGCTGTCAGTTAGTGGGTATTTACAGCAGTTAGTGATCATAAATGACACAAAATTTCTTTCTCCACCCTATAACCAACCTTTCTGTTCACTAAACGTCTTCTAATTCATTTATAAAGTTTATTTTTAAGTCTCTAAAATTCAAATACACATCATAGTATGCATATTGAAGATAAATATTACAAAAGAATTGTTACTTTTGTATGTTAATTATATGTGCATACTTACACTTTCTAAATAAGCAATGAACTAATAGTCTTGCAATTCATTAGTTTAGAAACTGGAAACAGAAAAACACAACAAATGTGCATAGCCTTAAAAATCTCTTATTATTGCTTTTATGTTTAGAAAGGAAATCGTGTTACCAGATGGCAATAACATTGTACCTCAAACCTTCCTAGAATGTGTTTCTAAAATTCAATTAATGTGGGATTTCAATGTTTAACTTCTTAGCAAATATTCAATATAGCCATGCTAGTATATAATTTTATAATCTTCTTACCAAAAACCTATGAGAATAGTATACAAGTGTATTAATGAGTAATGAAGGAAGGGTATCCTTCACTGATTCTTAAAACCTAGCACTTTGGCTGCTTTGTTATATTTGCTATTTGCTAATAATCAATCAATAATAACTTATTCTGCAAAACTGATTTTTTCTAAATAAAATTGGAACAGGATAGATATATTTATTTTATCTGAATGACCACTTAAAATAGAAGTAAGGATAAAGATCTTGCTTTTGTCTTATTAACTTCCCAGATGTTGCAAGCTACCTTTCCCAATAATCCAGCTGTTTTAAAACATGGTGTGCCTGGCCTCACCTGAGCCACATTTGTGGTGCAGTGGAGGAACTGTTGCTCCTTAATCAAGCATTTTGGTATCAGAGAGATACAACCTCTGTGTGGTTCATATTAACACCAATTTAGTGAGTTTGTGTCTGTCGCAGGGCCGAGCATGCAATCTGGTTTCGGCTCTGCTAGACTGTCTTCAACACACACTCAGAAAGCCTGGGGTAACTGTGACCCGAGCTAATGAATTGTAGAAAGATAATTTTCTCTGCCTCTTTTTTTTTTCACTTTAAACAAATTGCAGCCTCATATTTCAACCAAATGACCTTTCTAAAACTCCAGTGACTAATTATACTAGAACGAGGGGCATTTACTATTAGCAGAAATGAGATTAAGTTTTGCTGTAACCTTGGGAGGCAATGTAGTCAATGATGTTTATAATCTGAGGTGATTAGAAGGGGGTCTCCCCTAAAGGCAGCTGTAGATTGCTCCCAGTGCTGCACTGCTGAGCTCAGTCTATTCAATGCCATGAAGTCAGCAGCTTAAAATTCCCTGTCTGGTTTTTAAGTTGTTACTAATCTTCAACTTAGTACTAATAGAAAGGGGGGGGGGAGGGACAAAGAAGAATAGAGAGGATTGGGGATAAAACAACAGTATGAGAGAATACAAATAAGAAAAGATAAGGGAGAATAAATGAAGTATAGATGTTTAGCCATTTCCAAAATATTTAGGAATAACCCATTATGTATAAGATCTCAGGTTCTTTGTATTCATAGTGTGGAGTAGAGGTGAGCATGGTCCCTGGCTTTGTGGTGCTTACAGTTAACCCAGAGAGACAGAACAAAAATGAGAAAATGAGTAAATAATAAAATACAACTCATGAAGAAGTAGCACAAAGAAAATGAAGAGAGTGTATAAATATACTAATAAATTACCCAATAATAAAAGAATGTTTTTAGAATAAAGCTGAAGGATGAAAAGGATACATACATTCCACCATCTTAGAGAAGAAGAAAGGGGAAAAATGGAAAAGATGAGTATGTAAATACACAAAGTATTTACTAGGGACTAGGGGTTAAGGCACCAGCAGGAGACTGGAAAGAGCAGGTGTTGAAGGTAAGTGTCAGATCCTGTAGTATTTACAATAGCAGATCAATGTGCCTGATGCTAAGGGATGGAGTTACTTTAGGGTGTTGAGTGGTTGATACGTCTGGTATATATTGTATGGGGGAGTAGATAGATTAATCATGGACACAGTTGGAAGGATAGAGATAAGTAAGATGATTGTAGCAGTCCAGGCTAGAGGAGATGATGGCCGTGGCTGTACAGAACAAAAGAGACATGGAGAGGTTTAGGATACATTTTTGAGGGAGAATGCATGAGCTTTTCTGATTGACTAGTTGTGGAATTTGGAGAAATTGAACATTTTTCCCAGGTTTCTGACTTGAGTAACCTGACTGATGAATTTAAATATGTACAGTAAGTTATTGTAGGCTATAGATCTCTGAAAGGATACTAATGCTATGTGCTAAAGCTCTCCAGAGAAACAAAACCACAGAGATAGATAGTTCATAGATATATAGAGGTTGATGAAGATACATATGGCTATATAGCCATATATGACTGATACATGCATATGTACATATTCATTAAAAAGACTTGGATTGCATGATTTTGGGGACTAAAATGTCCTAATATCTACATTAGGCAAGATGGAGACCCAGGAGAGCCAATGGTGGAGTTCTATTCCAAGTCTGAAGGCCTAGGAACCAGGAGGACATGTGATATGAGTTTTAGCCTGAAAACCAGCAGGCTTGAAACCCAAGAAAAGACAATGTTCCACTGGAGTCCATAGTCTACAAAAACTCAATGTCCAAGTTCAAGTCAGTCAAATAGGAAGTGTTCCCTCTAACCCCTGGGAAAGTCAGCCTTCTTGTTCAATTCAGGCTTTCAGTTGATTGGATTAGGATTACTCACATCAGGGAGGTAAATCTCTTTTAGTTCATCAACCAATTCAAATGTTAATGTCATCCAGAAACACCCTTAAAAACATACCCAGGCCAGGCGTGGTGGTGCATGCTTGTAATCCCAGTACTTGGGAGGCTGAGACAGGAGGATCTGGGTTTGCAGCCAGCCTCAGCTACTTAGTGAGGCCCTCTGCAACTTAGTGAGACCCTGTTTCAAAATAAAGAATTAAAAATAGGGCTGGGGGTATAGCCTGTAGGTAGAATGCCCCTGGGTTCAATTCCCGGTACCGCCAAAAAAAAAAAAACAATATATATATATATATATATTATATATATATATATACCCAAAATAATGTGTGAGCAAATATCTGGGCAACCCATGCCCCAGGTAAGTTGACATCATATCTGGAAATAGAAATTTGAGAGCCATGGGAATGAATGAGCTCACCTAAGAAAATAATGTTCAGAGAAAAATCAGAGAGCCTAAGACTAGCCCCATAAAGGACCACCCATTATTAAAGTTAGTTAAGATGGGAGAAGCTAGAAAAGGAGGTCCAAAAATTATGTTCTGGGTGAAGGAAAACCTGCAAAATGAATACCAGAAAAGTCAAGAGAACGTTCATTAGCTGTGTGTATCTACTGAATAAAATTCAAATTTTGAGCCTTTATTTTCTTATATGATCCATACAATTTTAGTCTTATTTCAGCTTTTTTTCCATACTTTTGCTGTGCTCTTGATTACCTTTTCTGTAATGTAAGTATACATTCAACCCAGCCTCTACTTCTTTTATGGTTCACATTGCATGCTTGTTTTTATTATACACAGGCATCTGTCTCAGTTTGCTCTCTGCTAGAATAACAGAATGCCACAAACTAGTAATTCATAAAGGAAAATTTATTATCTCATAATTCTAGACGCTAGAAAGTCTAAAAATCAAAGGGTTGCCTCTGGTGAAGAAAATTCATTTGCCTGAATATAATCCATAGATAAGGAAGGGAATAGAGATAATGATGAGGAGAGAGGAAAAGGAGCCAAGAAGACCTGCACTTTGCAAAGAGCTCATCTGTGGAAGTCATGCTGGATAGGTCAACAAGCGTATGCAAAGACAGCTAAGTTTCCAGGTAGAAGGGAAGACAGAGGGATAATCCTAGGGAAAGACAGCAAAATGTTACATCAAAAGTATATTATTTGGTATTTTTTCAATGCTCAAATGAAAAAAGCTGAAATTCGATGTGCAGTTTTCTTCCATAGCAAAAGGAAATTCCAAGTTTGGTTTAGAGATTGCATGTAAGTCCCTATCAATTTCCATATTTCTCTTAGCACTTTTCATTGATATCTCTCCTCCTGGTAGCAAGATAGCTGTGGCAGCTTTAAGAATTGTGCCCTCAGATTACAAAGACTGAAAGCAACAAGGGAGGCCAAGTCTTTCTTTATACTATTCTATTTTTTATACTAATAAGAAAAATCCTTCCTGGCATTTGCAACCTATTTGACCATGCTAGGTACAAGGAGGCTGAGAAAGTGAGTGTCTATTCTTTCACAGAGTGGAAATTCAATATTAGGAGTTGAACTGTGTCCCCTAACAGTGCATATGTTGAAGTTCTAATCCCTCTGTACAACAGCATGTGATCTTATTTAGAAATTGGGTTGCTGCACTACTTAGTGAGGCCCTCCGCAACTTAGTGAGGCCCTCTGCAACTTAGTGAGGTCCTCCGCAACTTAGTGAGGCCCTCCGCAACTTAGTGAGACCTGGTTTCAAAATAAAGAATAAAAAATAGGGCTGGGGTGTAGCTTGGAAGTAGAATGTCCCTGGGTTCAATCCCAGTACCGCAAAAAAAAAAAAAAGAAAGAAATTGGGTTGCTGCAGATGTAATTAGCAATTTAAGAGGAGATCATGATGGAGTCCTGTGAGCTGCCAATCCAGTATGACCAGTTTCCCTGTAAAAATAATTCCGGGTAGGGAGACAGACATGTACATAGGAAGAATATGTTTGGATTGGAGTTTGGTGGCCAACAGCCAAGGAACTAACAGAGGCTGAGAAATGCCCAGAAAAGATCCTTCCTCAAAGCCTGCAAAGCGTGGCTGGGCTGACACTTTGTGACTTAGTCCGTTTTGTGCTACTGTACCTGAATACCCAAAGCTGGCAACTGATAATGAACATTTACTTCTTGTGGTTCTACTGACTATAAAGTTCAAGGTCAAGGAGTCATTATCTGATGAAGGGTGGAAAGGGAAGACAGGCTATGTAAGAGAGAAAAGGGAGCCAAACCCATCCTTTTATAAGGAAGCCACTCCTGGAATCATGATACTGGATACTTACTAGTACATCAGGATGGAAAAGTCCTAGAAGTCCAAGGCCAAAAAAATTTTTTTTTCTGCAGGAGAATAAATTTTTAAGCAATTTCTAGGTACAATAAAAACTTAGAACCAGGATTAAATGAGGTATGGTACAGGGCCACCATCAGCCTTCTTTACCTTCATTTCCTTGAAGAGAGAAAAATTTTACTATGAATCAGTCTTTTGTAGCTATGGAATTCATTCCGTTGTTGCTGTTTAAGCTTAAACCCTTGGTCAGTGTAATAATGAAAGTAAAATGAACAAGACCCAACTCTCTTGAAACTAATTTCAGTGCTACAGTTTTTTAACCTTCTACAAAGACACTCTGGTGACTGTAATTCCTAATAGGTGGCTGAACAAGCCTGAATATTTAAGTCACACCCATGGCCTTCGCATTTCTCTATAAGAAAGAATTGTAGCTCCCAGGTGATTCTGCTGCAAGTGACCTATGAAGGTCTTTTCCACCAGTGAAAGAAACAAACTCATTCTTTCCAGCTCAGGTGTTGGCTTCTGTGTTGCAAGGCAGTGATTTCAAATTGAGTTCTTTAAATACCGAGTGCTTAGAGTAGGACCGGAATTTGGATAAGGGGCATTAGCCCCAGTTAATGAAGAGGTCTCTTAAAAACAGACATTTCTGTCTGTTCAAGCTGTGATAGGTTTGAGAAAAACAACAAACACAATAGCAAAAACAATAACATGGTTGAAATCAAGCAATTATTCTTAGAAATCGATTTGTAAAACACCAGCCATGATACATTTGTTTGACCGAATTTAACCTTTTATACAAAATGTGTATTGCCTATGTTTGAATGATACTGAGATATAGGTAATACGAGAGGTAGTTTAACCTTTATGACGAAATTAATGTGTAATAAAATCTGAAAAATTGAAAGGGACTCACGAATTTTTTAGTGATTGTGCATGAATTACCAGAAATTCTCTATGAAGTGCATTCCTCCAGTCTCTGCCTTCAAACTTCCAACAAGGAGGGGCTCACCACCTTAAAGCAACCCAATGAATTTTGGGAACAATGCACATTTTAAGTTCCCTTTTAATATTCGCTTAGTATGCCCACTTATACATTTTCCTACATTCAAAGATTTTGATCTACATTCAAACATTTTGCCTCCAAATAAATCTAATTCCTTATAAGAACAACTGACATTCAAAGTTGTGAATTATAGTAATCCTTTTATAAGTGAAATATTGCTGAGTCTGTCTTCAGTTCCAAGATCCTTCTTCCTCATTTTATCTGACCTCGTACACCTGGGTTTGTCAAATTTCTTCTTATGGTCCAATATGGATGTAGGGTTCTATGTACAGAATGAGGACTTCTTGGACGTAGATACCATACTCGATCAATGTGCTTGCTGGATACAGTGATGACCCAATCATCACTGTGGCTCACATTAATCTTATAGCTGGCAAAAAATGCCTGTAACTTTTAACCTATGTTGCTGTTTAGCTTGGTCTCTCTCGTACTCTTTTGAGCCATATACTCCTTGACCTGAGTGCAGGGCACTGCATTTGTCTTTATTAAATGTCATCTTCTTAGACTCAGCCCCCTGTTTCAGCCTGTCATGATGTTTTTGAATCCTGGCTTTGTCATCTCATATGTTAGTTATCTCCTTGATCTTGTTGTCAGCTACAGATTTGATAACGTGACTTTTTGTCCTCATCCAAGTCAATGATAAAAATGCTAATAGGACCAAGCCAAGGAAAAAACAATGCTGCTGGCAGTCCTCCAAGCTGAGAATGGCGTATTTGAATTTCATTCAACCAGTTGAAAATCTTCTCAACCATATTAAAATTCCATATGTTTCTTCATTTCACATGTAAAGATATTTTAAATTAGGTCCTTGCCTTCTTCCTTAGCATAGTTGCTTCTTTATTTCTGGCACCTGTTGCATTCCAACCAGACTAGAAATCTTTCTGTCCCTTAAAGATGCTGTCCTCGTTCCTCACATCAGAACTTCTATAATTTGTGTACCTATTACCCGAATTAGTCGTCTTCCAGATATTTATGTGATTAGCCTTTATCATTCAGGTCCCAAATCAAACATTACCTCCTGGAGCAGTGTTTTCCAACCATAGACGTTTTGGGCTGGATAATTCTTGATCATGGAAACTTTCTCAGTAATGTTTTCTGAATTTTACTGTGTAAGTCCTGTGCTTCTTTGTTAAATATATTCCTAATCATGTTCTTATTTTGTGCTATTTTGACTGGAATTATTTCCTTTTAAACTTAATTTTATACAAAAGTCTTTTAAACATAATAATTTCAGTGAATTAACATCATTGATATTGATTATTAATCAAATAAAACCAGGTGCAAGCCTTTTTTAAGAGCTATTCCATAAGATAGCCCCCCCTCCGTGTACCTGTCATTTGATTAGTGCTGTTTTAGGCATTTCACCTGGCTATTACATTAAATGCAAATAAACATTTTCATTTGGTTTAATGAAATTTCTAGTCTGCTCCTGCTATGATAATCGCAGAAATAGCAATTCTATAAAATTACACTCTATATTTCTGTATATTCCATCTCCCAATAATACACTGAGGAATCATGTTAAAATGTCTGGCAAGGCTTCTTCCACAGCAAAGGGAAAGAAGGCAAGGGCGGTTTGTGTTTTCCTAGTATCTGATGTGGGACTGGGTAGAGAAATAGAAAGGAGGGCAATGATTTGGCTGCCTGTACCTGTACATGTCTGCTTTAATATGGATGTCAAAAGAAATGGTTTGCTCTCACTCTTCCCCAATTCTCCTTCTCCTCCTATCACTAATTAGCCTCCTTGCAACAGTGAAATAAGACCGGGGTGGGGCTGTTGTTCTAATAAAACTTTGCTGTGTTCTTTTAGGAATATGCAAAGTTTTCCATAGCAAAAAAAATGAATGCACTTACTAATCCCATCTCCTTTTCTAGTAAGTTGGCTATTACTGGATCAAAAGCAAATTGAGGGCAGGGACCTTATCTTGTTCAATTTTACATTCTTCGTGACTGTCATGTTAATTACAGATCAGTAAACAGGGAGAGACAAATGTGCCTTCTTTTGCCCTTCTATCGTTGCTTGAGCCGATAGTCTATTAATGAATTGATTTCAGTCCCAACAGAAGAAATATCAAGATTATTGCCACTTTGTGCTTGACTCTTACAAATGTGTAAAATAAAGCAAGAAAGAAACTTCTAGCCAGTATGTGATAACCTATTAAAACTACTCATAAGTCTTTATACATCCTTTAAAGGATGCTAATGGAAATAATTGTGATTCTCACAGAATCTTTCACAGATATTAAAGTTGAGCTATAGAGATTAGTGCCCATCTGCGCAAGAGCAACTGCTAGCAGCTTCACTGGGAGCCACACAGCCATACAACCAAGCAAGTAAATATTGTCCTTTATTTTAGACTTCTAATATTCAGTTGTATTTATTGAGAACCCAGGCCTTGTCCTCTGTAGCATACTTTCATAAGCAGAATTTTATTGCAGTTATTTTTATGACAGGGAGAGTTTGTTTCAAAATTGGGACACAACTGTTTTGTTTAAAAATTATAAATAAATGTATACATCCATATATGCACACATGGATGCAAGCACTTATAGAAAATTAATATCAAGTAATGCATTTAACGGGTGTTTCTGAGCTTCAACTCCCATTGGATATCTACTAAAACCTTATATAAGTCTGAAGAAAAAAATTAAAGGGGATTCTTTGTTCAAATAAAAATGAGAAATGCTTTATCTCTTGAAAAATCCTGGTGCATATGTAGTATCCAGTTAACCACACAAAGCTTCTAAGAACTTCTAAGAAAAAAAGACTTGTCAATCCTTATTCAACTCAACATTTCACCAAATTATTAAATTGCAGATACCTTTATTCAGGAAACATATTAATTCTTGTGTTTCATAGATGATAGCTTAAGAAACATTTAAGATTAGCATAGTGATAAGTTTAAAAAGGAGGTTTTTCTATAAAGATTTATAAAAGGTTTTTCTATATGACTTTCTATAAAATATTAAACCATTTCCTGTAAGAATATGCCATCATTATATAATCTCCAAAATGGTTTTATTTAAGTAGTGGAGTTACTTCCTTATTATTGTTATTTAATTTTATGGTATATCTTCTTTTAAAAACTATATATTATAAATATTATATGGAAAAACTTTAAAAATGCAAATGTGGTCAAGAAGGAATGGCCTAGAGTATAGGTATATAGATAGCTAAATAGAGTATATATGTGTGTGTGTTTGTGTATTCATGAAAATGTTTTCTTTAGGAAGTATTATACCTTATATATTTAGCATATAGTATATGTCATATGTATGTGTGTATATATACATATATATACAGTGTATTCTCTATATATACTCTGTTTATTCCATGAGCATATGTGTATGTACATATATATACATATATATGTGTGTGCGTGTGTATATGTATATACAACCTAAATTACATATATGTATTAGTATATATATGAGTGTGTGTGTATGTATATATACATAGATGTAGATAGATCAGAATAAATTTATAAGAAAATTCCTTTAGGATATAAAGAATGATAAGGATGGGGATTTTGAGTTTAATGCAAGTTTTGCATGTTCTGCCTTATTCTTACAAAGTGACTAGTTGTAATTTAGTATTTATCACTGATGGAATTAATTATAAAACATTTTAAAAGTTAACTACATGTTTAGATTTGTCTATAAGTCTTTAGCATTTTTTTCATCATAGAGCATGAGGAAAACTGACATTCTACATATTAACACTGTATACCTATCATGTAAAGAATCCTTCAAGAGGCATGGCCATTACATTCACGATCCTACACTCCACAACCGGTGTGATGCCTCTGATGTTGGCTCCAATGGCAACATGTGAGTTGGGTGTGGAAAAGTCATTGGACTTGGAGTGAGAAGTTATTAGTCCTGGTCCCAGGTGTGCAACTCATGAGTAATGTACTCTGGTCAGCTCATTCAGTCTCCTGGTGATATATTATGGCAATTTGAATGACAAAAGAAAAGTGGCTGCAGAGGACATTTTAATGATTTGGTAGCATTCTCAATGATGCATGCTAAAGACAGAGGACAGAGGCATCAATAACACAGAATGTGGATGCAAAGCATATTATGTCTCTTAAAGATTGAGTTATAGGTGTTTGGTGAAATGAGTTTGTCATTCTAATCTGCTTGGGTTAATATTCAAATATGTTTGACCAGAGTACTTCTCAGCATTGAGATTCCATGAAAAGGAATGGACTCCTTTCTCCCAGGAGTAGATGATGGCCTTTTCACAAACAACCATGCAACCAAGCAAATAAATTTTATCTTAGACTTCAATCTGACATTTAATTTTATGTATTTTGAACCCAAGGCTTGTGATCCCTAACATACTTAGATTTTATTGAACCTATTTTTTATGACAGGGAAAGTTTGTTTCATAATATAGACAACCATTTTATTTAAGAATTATAAATAAATATATAAATGCACACATGGGTACAAGCACATATAGAAAATTAATAGTAAGTAATGCATTGTAAGGACTTCCCAAGGCTCAGTTTGACATATGAAATGATCACGTACCTAAATTCCTTGTTATTGTTTTATTTTATTTCATTTTTTGAGCTAAGGTACTTGACACAAACTGTGCTACCTGACTTATTTTATACCTTTAGCAAATGCATCATGATAACCAAGCACTCAACAGAACTCAAAAAAGAGACTGGCCACCACAAAGGACTATCAAGGCAAAGGAAGACATGGATCATGACCAGACCGATCAGGTCATGTCATGGACAAAAGAATTTTAGCATTATTAAACACTTCCCCACAAATGAGGAAAGGTGAGTGCAAAAAAAGTGAAGTAATTTTTAAGATGAAATCATTCTTAATTTTTGGGTAAGGTGATAAATCTTTGTAGCTTTTAACACTGCTTTATGATTTGTTTTCCAAAAGGAAACTACACACCACCAGTAAAAAACTAAAAATTACCAATTATCATTTATGATGGTTAAAATGGATTGTCAAACTAATTTAGATCAGGAGATGCTAGGATTAAGAGACTTCGGTGTGTGTGTCTATGAGTGTGTGTCCAGAGATGATTGGCATGTGGTACATCAAACTGAGGGGGAGACCTGCCCTGAATGTGAGCAGAACTGTCCAATAGGATGGGGACCCGTATGGGACAAAAGGTGGAAGGAGGAAGCCATGCAGATGAAGACTAGATTCTTCTTGAGCAGGTGCATCTATTGCGGCTGTCATTGCTCATGGACGCTGGACTCCAGCTTCTTCACTCTTCTAATGTGGACTCTCACCAGCAACTCTACAGGAGCTTCCAGGCCTTCAGTCTCCAAGTGGGCCTGCATCATTGGTCCCTCTTGTTCTGAGGCTCCATCTTCTTGGACTGAGTAGCTGCTGCTTCCTCTGGCTCTCTAGCATGCAGATTGCCATTGTGGGACTATCAGCTTCTGACATGTAAGCCAATCAAATAAATCCCCTTTTATAATCAAATAAATATCCTGTTGTTTCTGTTCCTCTAGAGAACTCTAACACACCCTTAAAGAGTGCTGAAGTAGGAAATGTTAAAAACAAGAGTATCAAACAGAATTTAGGTAAACATTGAGATTTCAATGTGATAAGTTTATGATATGGGTTTGGGTAAGGCAAACTTTTGAAGGTGAACTGTATATCATTTGGTGAGATAATTCCATGGTTTAAGGGGAGAAATTTTAATGAAGGGGAGTGGGTGTTGTGGGTGGCTCTGGGCAGGCTGATACAGTGGACCAGTGTGCCTTAGACCAGAATAGGAAGGCATGTTGACATGTATTATGTGGCTTTGTCAGCAGTGTCCCTGATCATCAGAGGAATGGCCAGAATTTGTATAATATTTGCATTGAAATATATTATACGTAAATGTAAATATTTCGACTGATATTTCAGGAAGGAAAGCTATGACAAGTTTCATAAAAAGATACCTAAAGAACTAACATCACACATATTCAGACACATGCAAACGCATAATTAATGTTTAATAATTTCATGTACCTAGAAGAAAACAGAAACTGAAATTTATATAACTACTCAATCAAGTCAATATTTACTTCTAAGGAAGGATGTCTTTTGTCTCACAAGCCAGACTATGTATAGTAGATTCAATACATTACATAATTTTTTTAATTTAAATTTCGAGACAAGAAATTGTGCAAAACATGGTTGAATGAGTCATTTATACATCTGCATTGAGATTTGAATAAATGTACTCAAAGTTTACACAGCCAATTTCTTATTATTTTTTTAAAGAGATGAGAATGGTTTGAGATGGAGATCATCAGTCTGAACAAGATCTCATACAGTCTATTGGAATCCCATAGGGATAGTTTTCCCTAAGTTTAATTCAAATGTTAGAAAAGTGCGTTATCCAGAAGTCTACAGTCTCTTAAGTTTGTACTAATTTTTTAGTTACTTACATCTCAATATGCTAGACCTATGTATACTGAAGCTTAACAAAGGATTCTCCTTTTGGCTCAAGGTGCTCATCAGCCATCTGGAAATGCTTCCCAAGCTTCATCCATTATGCAAATGAGGTTTAGGATTCGTCATGTTTCATCTACTGATACTAATACATAACTGTTGGATGTTACAGCGTGAGCTCATAGAAGATGTCTCCTTTTCATCTGTCATTGGCTCGAGCTCACACCCCATTACTTTTAATGGTTCTGTGGCACTTAAGGTCACTGAGCTTCTAAATGCCTCTGCCTAAGGTGTTACCAATAAAAGCAGTTTTCTCTATTTAAGTGAAACCTTTTCCTCATTTCAGTCCTTTGTTCATCTTCTGCTTTATTTTAAATTTTTGTTCATGTGGAATTCCCATCATATGAGGAAACATAAAGGTGATTTAATTGGACAAGTCTTTTAAGAAATTTAGGAAGACAAAAATATATCTGGAAGGAGTTTAAAGAAGAAAACGGCCATTGGAAACACATGCAGTATAAAGCTTGTATAGTAATTTTCAAATATTCCTCATAAAAGTGTTCTTTTAAACATAGTGTAGTGGTTAGAGCACTGCATAGGCAAATAGCTCAATTATACACCTGTTTCTTCTGCTTTGTAGCTGTGCGAGTTTAAGTTACTTAATCTCTCTGTGCCTCAGTTTTAATCTTTAAAATGGGAATAAGAAGAGAAATATTCTGGTGGGCTGGTAGTGAGAATTAAGTGAATTATGTACTTAAACTCTCTGGTATACAGCATTACTAAATAAGTATTTGTTAAAGTTATCTTGATAATAACAGTATACAAATTTAGAAATAATTTTAAAAACAGTTAAGTGTGAATAAAAGTTCAAGAAATATACAAATTAAGACTGCTATACTTAATATAATATATATACAGTAAAATATTTCTTTTTTTTTGTGGTAACGGGGATTGAACGCAGGGGCGTTCTACCTCCACGCTACGCCCCCGGCCCTATTTTTTATACTTTATTTTGAAACTGGGTCTCACGAAGT